>JAZHYW010000313.1:0-158299 GCA_037355805.1 Ixodes ricinus
TGGGAGGCGCACTTGGCAGTAACATCTGAAATTAACTCGTGACAGCAGGCTTCAAGAAGCTCATTGAATGCGGCAACTTCATCTTCAAAGGCATTTTCTAAAACTTCCCTTGCTAAAATGGCTTCAGCGAAGAAGTCACAAGTTGGTTTCACTGTGTAGCGCCTGTCAGAATTAAGCTGAGGTTCCTGCACTGCACTTATGTATAACTCATAGTTTGCAGAAATCTAGAGGTTTAGTTTGTCATTGCATGCTGTTCAGAACCTAATCACATTACACATTTTTTGTTTTGTTTTCCAGGTTCTGTGGTTGTCCATGTGAACTTGATTGCTCTGGAAGTTAGATTGCCTTCCGCATAAAAGCTGGACGAGGCCCACTAATTTTTCTCAAGATTAAGGTTATGAATATGTTCTACTTTGTACTGCATCTTATGTGCACTTGCTGGAAATTTCTTACTAACGCGGTGTTTAATTATCTCTGGGAGGCACAGTCGACAGTAACTTCTGAAATTAACTCGTAACAAAAGGATTAGAGAAACTCATCGAACGCGGCAGTTCCGTCTTCAAATGCATTTTTCGAAGTTCCCTTGTTAAAATGGTTTCGTATCATAAGTCACAAGTTGGTTTCACTGTCTAGAACACGCCAGAGTTAAGCTGAGGCTCCTGCAGTGTGCTTACATGTAACTCATAGTTTGCAGAAATTAGGAGGTTTAGTTTGTCATTGCATTCTGTTCATAACCTAATCACATTCTGCACTTTTTTCAGGTTCCGTAGTTCTCCATGTGGACTTGATTGCTCTGGAAGTTAGATTGCCTTCCACATGAAAGATGGACTTGGCCAATTATAAGTTTTCAAGAATAAAGGTATGAACATGTTCTACTTCGTACTGTATCTTATGTGCACTTGCTTGAAATATCTTACTAGCACAGTGTTTAATTATCTCTGGGAGGCACAGTTGGCAGTAACTTCTGAAATTAACTCGTGATAACAGACTTGAAGTAACTTATTGAACGCGGCAATTCCGTCTTCAATGGCAGTTTTCGAACTTCCCGTTTTAAAATGGTTTCGTATCATAAGTCATAAGTTGGTTTCAGTGTCTAATGCCGCCAGAGGTAAGCTGAGGCACCTGCAAGTTGATTACATGTAACTCGTAGTTTCCAGAAATTGGAGGTTTATTCTGTCATCACAATCTGTTCATAATCTAACCACATTTGTTTTGTTTAATTTTCCAGGTTCTGTAGTTCTTCATATAGACTTGATTGCACTGGAAATTAGAGATTGCCTTCTACATGAAAGCTGGACATGGCCCACTATTTTTTTCTTAAGAATAAAGGTATGAACATGTTTTACTTAGTACTGTATCTTGTGTTCACTTCCACAAATTTCTAACGCAGTGTTTAAGCACCCGTTGAACTCTGGAATGCGCAGCTGGCGTTAACTCCTGAAGGTAACTTGGGCCACTGCCTAATCACATTCCGTGGTCACTAGATATTTAATTTGAATTGTTCCTGCATCAAACATTAGTTGGCGTGTTGTCCGTAACTTGCGGCGGCAGGAAGTTGAAACTCTCAAACGCTGAGCTGCGCGTCATGCGTAACGACGGGAATCGTTCCGACATTAAAAATTAGCTGGCGTGTTGTGCACACCTTGCAGCAACGTCCAAAGCTTGTTGAACTGCTAGCTGCAATGATTTAACAAAACGGAAATCTCAGTGAACAATACATATAGCAGTAAAATGCTATAGTTATTGTTCACTGAGACGTCCGTTTTGTTAAGACACTGCAGCTAGCAGTTCAACAGGCTCTGGCCGTCGTTGCAAGGTGTGGACAACACGCCAGCTAATTTTTATGTAGGAATGATTCTTGTCGTCGCGTATCACGTACAGCTCAGTGATTAAGATTTACGGTTTTTGCCATTGCAGGTTACGGACAACACGCCAACTAATTTTTGATCCCGGAACAATTCCCGTATCTGTGCATCACATGCAGTACAATGACTGAGAGTTACGGGTTTCTGCCATTCTTTTACGGGTCAAGTTTCGGGCAAAAACCGTAGAGCCTCAGTACTGTCATGTATGTAATACGTAGTCAATGCTGTGACCGTGATGCAAGACAACGGTTCCGGCATCAAAAATTAACTGGCCGTTTCTAGTAATTTGACGGGATTTTTTTTTACATTGCAGACTGCAGAAAAACACCGCAGAAATGTAGCCCCAATTTTCAGGCAAAGTACGTTTATTTTAAGCAATTATACATATGTAATAGGTGGTAGGCCGGATTCCATCGTATCCATTTAGGACGAGAGGGTCGGGGCTGCGACTTTGATTACTCCTGCGGTGACTCGAATGAGTTGGCAAAATTACAAACACAGGCAAGTACGGCGAATTCTGCCCGAATATTTATTCTCTAAATACAACATGTAATTGCAGTTAAATGGGTGTTGTTTGTTGCACGCCAGCGAAAACCTTTGCGCACATTGGTATTGTACGACAGTGTTAGTACCATGCGTCCGCTGCCTAGATCACCAAAAAATAATAATTCAGAAATCGATGATTAAATAGCCAAATCCGATCTGCCATATCACTATTTTATTTTAACAAATTTACAAAGGAATATTTGCCATTTTAATTTCACATTGTGAGGTCCTCATGTCTGTGAAATGGCTGCACGATAATTATTGTCATACCTTGTGTTACATGACAGGAGACACAAATGGGACGATAGAGCAATATGGGTAAGGAAGATAGAGAGAGAGAGAGAGAAGTTTGTTCCACCATCTGTGAGGCGAAAGGGGAGAAAAATAATAGCAAGGCGAGTGTGTCAGAGCTGATGTAATACAGTTGGTGCAGAACGCACTTTCGTGATCGACAACTTGGTCAGAGTGTTGGAAGCAATGACGCACCCTATCGAGTTTGCAGTGTTCGCATTATTCACCATCACTGTTATAGGGCTAGGCTTAGTATTTTCTTTCAAGAGGACTGGCCGCTTGACAATCGAAGAAATGTTTCTTGGCAGTCGCACTTTACGGATGGTGCCGTTGGCACTGTCTGTCCTGGCCTCAATTATGTCATCCACGGGAATCATAGCAATGAGCGCTCACTTCTATGCTTACGGCCTTCACATGGGATGGACGACGTCTGTTGCGATTTTATTGCTGATCCCGGTGACGGTACACGTCATTGTACCTGTACTTTACAGGCTGAAGATAACATCCGTATTTGAGGTAAGAATTTCATAAAACATGACTGAGCGTAGTTTCTCGATTCACTCGAATCACGATAAGTATATTTAATTAGCTAGAGGTACTTGCAGTACTTGTCATTAAATTTTAACGTTAACATCTTGTTTTGAGCAACTCGATATGTGAGTACGAAAATAAGGTTATTAAACAGGGAGAGTGTGTAAAAACTTGTAATTTAATGGGTGTATTTCTGTCTTGCCTAACGCCATCGGGGGATAGGGAGGGTGTTATACACAGTCCTGAAGGTCCACTTCCGCCTGGACGCGAGAAGCGAAGTCACAGGTTATGCTTAGTCGATTAGGTATGTGCCACTATTCTGTTTTCTGTCTGAGGGCAATACTGATTAGACATAAGAAATGATGGGTTATTATATGTATCCATTTAAATATTATTCACAGTTCAGAATTCTTATAATAGTCGCTCTCACCCTCCCTGCCTCATACGCAATTGAGCCGTTCGTAAAACAAACAAAAAGTGGCCGTGGTCAAGGAAGTCATAAATGTAAAACAAACTAGCACCTTAATGGCTGTAATAAAATTCTAAATCCTAGAATTATACCTGTCAGGGCCTCATTCCTACATATATGTTTATGCAGTACCACATAGTGCTTAAGGTACAATATTCGTAACTCCGCCGGTGTCGCCAAAACCTCGCGCCAAAGATGTGACTTTAAGCAGCGACGACCTCCAACTGTGAAAATATGGAGCGAAACGTTCCGCGGCCTGAAGCTGAAAGTGTGAAACGATGTAGTGTGCATTAAATGTATTTTAGTAGCTGAGAAACATTATGCTGGTTTATTATTGCAATGTTACCAGCATTATGATTTCATATTGCTAAATTATACTTTACCAATATGAAATCACAATATGAAATAATAGCGCGGCTACATGGGTAAACTATTGTGGTCGCCCTTCTAGCTGAACATATCTTCAAGCGCTTTAATTTTTTCAATCCTATATCCGTATAATGGTTTGAAATCGGCTTAGTACCTGCTTTGCATTTTTATTTAGGACACTTATGAATCGGTAACTACTGTTCAAAATACTAATATGGCACCAAGTAATTTTCGCATGTTTAATTAAAAAATATTCTAGCCGGGTTTTATTTTCCCTTCGCTATACCGCACTATATGGGTTTTGCAAGACGGCAGTCGTCAAGCACATGATATTCACCGACAATGTCGAACACCCAGTTCCTCCACCGACATACCGCACTCTCTCTAATAAAAGAGCAGGGAGCCATCGAAGAGCTGGTAAAAGTAATACTCGACGATGATATCATCCAACATTCGAAGAGTTAATATTTATGGTCCTGGTCAAAACAAGGATGGGACATCAAGACTTTACATTGAATACTGCGATTTGGCGATTTAACAAGATTACAATGAAGGACGCCATCACACTCCCTCGCTTCGGCAATACCCTTAATCGACTATACCACGCCCTTTATTCTTTGCCGGTGCGTTTCAAGTGTGAAGTCCGCCAAAGGAAAATGGAGAAGCGGGTCACAGGTAGGGTGGACTTCATCACTCAGAATGGTCTCTGCGTGATGGAAGTGATGCTGTTCTGTAAGACTCCAGCGATGTTTCAGACGGTCATGACATCCTATTGGTAGGTCTGCAATGGCATGCGCACCTTGTTCACCTTGTTGATGGCGTCATTTTTAAGCACGTTTGATGAAGACGTTCAGCGCCCGAAGCGCACTCCGCGCTATTAGAAACGCCGGCCTCGTCCTTAAGCCAACAAACGCCAGTTAACTTTTCGGTGAAGTTCTCAGCCACCAAACTGTTAGACATGATTCCGAAAGGACAGCTTCCTTCCCAGCACCCTCCAAGAGGAAGGCCTCAAGAAAATGCCTTCCTGTGCGAACATGCCAAGTAAACTTCGTTTCACGTTAAGATCAGACGCAGCCGACGTTACGAGGTCACTGAACGAATCAGACAGTGTCAAAAGCACACTATAATGGTGTTCGTCATGTTTATGTGCGTGTTTTGTCATTATCAAACCAAGCATTAACAAGAAAGGCCCAGCGACTTGCGCCTTTGACGCTGCTTGATAGGTCCAATTACCTCAAAGTATCGGCTACGTTTGGACTTAAGCTTAAACGAAGGGGACAAGCGTTTCTCGAAATTTTCTTCGGAATCGCCGTGTCACTCGTTGAGCTCAAGAAAAAGCCATTGTCCCTAATTTGAACGAGGAGCAACAGCGTGTGTTCAACAAACTAACGCGAAATCTATAAATTCTTCCTCTGGTGGGTCACAAAAGCCATAATTCAGAGAGTCAAATTCGTTTTATACACACTCAAGCTACAGGAAGCCAGAAGCAGTGCACGTACAAAGTAGGAGGACGCTGAGAGAGAGTGGAGAATGAATGCCTTCCACTTATCCGGGCAGACCCGAGTTCTGACCTTCCTCTGTAGGGCGTTCATTCTGAAGTACCACGTCTTGCGTTGGGTTGTCAAGCTTAATGTTTCCGCGGTACGATTCGTGAGGTGGAGCCTACTATTGCCAGAAGCAGAGATACGAAATGCTTTCGTCACTACACTCTGACCTGGCGAAACTCATGCAACCTAGAAACTTTTAAGGCCCATCACATCGCTTTTGCCTTCATCCGACAAATCGGTATGAATATTCTCGGTGGGCTATTATGGCAAATGAATGATGTGATGTACAGTGACAAGTTTTCTTCCAATATGAAGTGCAGTTCAAGTCGCATAGTTGTTTTCGACTTCATCATTCTTCGGCACGCCATACCTACACACGGGCCCGCCTTACGATAGGAATGCTTCGTCTAAATCGCCATCAACCATGTGCGACTGCATACCACAGAACAGCGAATTGAGTGACTAGAAGATTACAATACCATTACTGACACGATAGTGATGTACGTTGACGAGGATCACAAAACTTGAAATGAAGGGCTGCCGTGCCTTACCTTCGGGTACGATGGGGTGGCTTCAGAAACATCTATGTTCTTCATCTTCCAGCTGGTGCACGGCAGAAGGTAATTCCATACGTGACGCCGTGCTGTCACGCCTGCAAATCGAGGGGGACAACTACGACGGTCCTTCTGAACTTTTTTAAACACGTGTTGAAGGTTCGACAAGTAGCACAGGCATAAATTGAAGGCGAGTCTAGACTTATCGGTGCTAAAGTCACTGGGTACTAGGTTAATGGGTGCAACCTCCACGACGGGAAGATACTGGTACAGCGCAGCAGTCCTAGCGGGCAGCGCCTGAAAAGTAGCTTATAAAAATACAATGTAATGTGAAGCAAGAAGGATTAAATATACAAGGTGTTACCCCAGAAACCCTGACCTACATCACGCCGCCCCCTGCAACCCGATGTTTTTTTCTCTCTTTTTTTACCAATTTTGCATCAAGAATAATTACCTACTATATGACACGGACATGCCTTTTTATGCGTTTCGATCGTTTACTTTCTTTGATATTATCTTTGTTAGGTTAGCATGGGAAAAATAGGTTCTGAAATGCAAAAGTAATGCCGCGTCGTTGGAGCAGTTGGTGGCGCACATGCGAAGTTCGGAGTTCGACTTCCGCCAACCTGGCTGCCCTCACCCAAAATGTTGCTGTTCTAAAAATGCACAGATCATCCACGAATGCATTTTGGGGTGATAACCTCCAGAACATAGAGGGAATCAAATCGGCACTAGTGTGACGAATCCGCTCGGTCTTACGCTTAGCCCCGTTTGAATTGTGAATATTCACGGGGCCGTTTCATAGCGAACGCACATAAGCGATTAGCGCCGTGACGATACACTATTAGCGCCGCTTAATTTTCCTGATGAGATGGTAGTGGCAGCTGCGGTCGCTTAAATGGATACTACAACGAAATTTTGGCACTGATGTTTTGGTCTATATGCGTTCAAAGGAGCAGTATCACACCAGAAATACCAATATCTTTTTTTTTAAAGACACGAAAAGTAATTTTAAAACAAATTTAACGAGTAGCAAAGACCACCTAGTGGATTTTGTTAAAGCCTCGTATGTAATGCCCGTCTAGGAACCTTGTTGCAGGTGGGCCGATTGCTTGTAGCGATGCTTCGACATCTCCGGTGGTGGTAACGGCTAGGGGCATCTTGACGGCGTCAGCCTCTCAGCAGCTTTTGCTCATCCCGAGAGAGACTACGTCACGACTGCGCAGGATGTGACGTGTTCTCTTCTGGCTGCTCTCCGAGCGCTTGCAAGAGTGGGCCGTTTATAACAAGAAATACAGCCATCAGGCTCAGAATACAAACGTGCGATTGTCATTTACAGATATTGTGGATGATATTTTGCCTTTTTCTGAACACGACGGGTATATTTCAGATTTCGTTGAAGTATCCCTTTAAGGTGAAACGGAGTATACCGCTGGATCCCGCTTTTTCTGCTGACATCGACGTCAGCGGCACCGAATATATTGTAGCTTTAGTTTATTTTCTATGTATTAAGCCTCTGGTTTGCTCCATCGCCGATATTTCAATCACCTGTCACGATTTACAATGCACTGAATATAAGAGCTATTAAAAGACAAAATAACGATAGAGGTATTATTGTTTTCTACTTCTGTGACCGTCAACACGCGTCTGAAATAATAACGGTACCCTTTCTATAATAAAACTATGCCGAAATATTGTCTAACACCAATTACAACTTTATGTTTCAGTACCTCCGAGCACGTTACTCTAACAAGATTTCCCTCACGGCTTGCTTAATGTACTTCATTGTAACAGTAAGTTATGCCATTCCTTTTCATTTCTAAACAGATATATTTTGTATTAGATTAATATTATTATATGGGGCATTTTTTGTTCAAAAACGAAAAACATATAAGACAGATCTATTAAATTAGAGGACAACCTACATGTTCAGGTTCGTTTTGGCCTTCGGTGGTTGGCAACAAATGTTGGCATCCGTGTTTCCCCGAATGGCGGACTGCATTTCCACTCATTACAGTCCGCTATTCAAATGCGGTCCGCTATTCGGGGAAACAAGCATCCTAGGGCAGCACAAAGACAAACTAACCCGCGAGGTGCTGGAAGTCTACCACATCCTATCTGCTGATAAGGAATGCATCAGTGCTGAATCAGTTGCACAAACAAACAAGGAAATATACGTTTTAAAACACACAATGAAGAACCAGCATGAACCACGGTTGCCGCGAAACTTCAGGCAAGATGACAACGTGACAGCCGACTATGGATGAGGTGCTTGTCTTCATCTTTGACAAGGAAGAGGCCGCACGAGCCAAGATTGATGCTAAACACCCTGTATGATGGCAACGTGACGACAAACAACGGATCTGAGTGTTTAAACAAATGACCTGATGTTTGAAGCATGTGTCTACGAGAAACCAACTATTTATTTTTCATATTTTTTTTCTCATCTTGAATGGGGGTGATGATTTTTTACGTTGTTCTTTCTTCACTTCATCTCAGTACATATATAGTTGTGAGTAGCTCCTCTTCCTGTATCTTCACTCTTCTCTCTGCGTGTGCGCTACTACCGTTTAGATGTTCAAATAACAACTAGCCCATTTATCAACCCTTTTAAGGAAATAAGTAAAGTAATTTAACTTAAATTCACATCATTTAACTTACTTATGGCAGAGTAACCATAACCTCTCTCAACTAAGACCACTTGCGAACGCCGCGCGCGATGCTAGGTGTAGCTCCGATTGCGCCATGCGTGCACGACAACGGCACCATCTGCGCAATGGACACATGCGCGATCGAGTAATGGCTTTTTTACTTCGTGTTCTATACACGATCCTGCCCCTGTGGACCTGGATATTCGTTTCCCGACGCGCTGTAACACTCTGCAGCCAAGTGTCCTTGTCGTCGTCATTGAAAACAGCGCCTTTTAGTGTTAACTCGTTGGTGACCTTCAGGTTGCTGGCGTGTTCCAGGCGTCTCCAGATGAGTGGTTGGCGGTAACTGTGCCGGGCAGAAGCCTGGGCGTTTGCTGTTGTCTTTTGGATGGCTGAGATCTCTAACGCCTTAGCCAAACCCTCTCGAACAGTCTTTGGCCCTCCAAGTCGAAGACATTTTTGAACTTCAGTGTCCACAATGGCGTCGACGAAGACAGTAGTGCTGAGAAGAGTGAATAGCGCCGGTGGCAACTCCCACAAATGATTTTCCCGCTAGGCACTCGACTTCTGTTGCCAGGACTTGAGTGTTTCCACCGGATGTTGTTGACGGCAACGTAACTCGCCATAGCGGATGTGTTGTAGATGTTTCTCGCCGAAGCGGTCTTCGAAGTGCCGCTACCAACGTTTGGTAGGTTTGAGCTCTTCCTTCAAATCGGGCCAATATCGCGATGGCTGGTCCCTGTAGTTATGCCGAAGGAGCGTGAGTTGTTTCATCTTCGGACCATTTGTTTGCTTGAGCAACAATGTCAGCTTGCTCGAGGTAAGGGTCGAGTGGCCCGCTACCATCGAAAGGCTTCAGTTTCAGACGAAGGGGATTCGAGGTGGCCTAAAATGTGCGTACCGTTGCTGAGTCGATCCGATACTCCGAGTCTCTCCTTTCCTCTAGCGCTATGATTCTTTGTCAAAGGACTTCTTGCGCAGACGTAACAGGTTGCAGCTGCGCCGGACCATAGCCGCCATCGTTGATTCGAAGCCCTGTCTCTGCTCCCCCGAATGGATCCCTCAGTTGGGCGTAGGTAATTGGACCTTCAGTGTTGCTGCTCACCTCAGGAGAAGGCAAGGTTCGCCAGACCGGGCTTGTTGTCGCGGGAAGTGCATTTTTACGCAAAATCCACTTCTGACACCAAAATGTTACTGATTGCTTTTTTCGTTGCTGCCACTTCGTCATCCTCCCCTCTACGACCCTCTTTTTTCTTATTGTTTGTCCCGCTCGTTGCACCTCAATGTCCTACTGTGACATATATATATATATATATATATACGTAAATATTCGCACAACCAACCAAAGAGAAACATATACTACCGCCCGGTACTCCTCCAGGTACTTGGAACGCCGTACCACCGGTAACTATAAATAAGCTCCGGCTTCAGCCTATATACGTACCGCAACGTAACTCTGAGTAGCTTGTCCCAACTCAGATTAACCACATTTCCTTGTGTTCTGTAGACAAGCCATGTCCGGACATACTTTTGTGCCTTTGCGTTTCGTGTTTTGGCATTGTGTACCAATACACCATATATAATACGTCTCATTAATAATCACGAAGTAATGTACTTTCTGATCTAAAGCATCCGCAAGAAGATGCTTAATTAAAACAAATATTTCATATAAAACCATTTAATCCATCGACCTATGTATGTGGGCCAGCGGTAAGTTATTACTCACAGACTAAATATTGGAATATCAGTTGATAGCTCAATAACCATCAAGTTGCTTTTACACTGTTGTTTGCCACGGCCTTTAACGGTTGCCCCAAAAAAGGTATTCATTTGAGGCTGTCATTCTTATCAAAGTATTCCACGCCCTTCCAGAAAATATTTATGATTTTTGTTTAAGGCCGACATAAAGAATCGTCGTATGTCCTGCGGGGAAAACCGATTCCCAGTTTCCGTCTCTCCATTTCCGCAGAAGAGACGAGTGGCTCCCAACTTCTCGTTCGGCAAGGAGGAATTAAGGGGTAGTTCCTCTCCTTTCTGACCCTTTGTCGGACCTTTCAGTTAAAACGCTGTCATACCAGCTCACCATCGTCACGTTGGCTTACCTGGAAAGCGATCATGACAGATGCGAATTGTGATTTTTGAAGAGTCTTGAAGAGATTTGAAGTGAAACACGAAACCGCTCCTAATTTCAGCAAAGCGCAGGAGCAGTAGCGAATGTGCACAGCAGCAATGGCGGTCTCAACAAGTGAGTAATATTTTACGCGTTAGATGTGATGCTGCTATATCACATTATTCACATCTTCCATCTCCTATTTGTGTTCACAGTCTTCCAGTTTCCGTTCTTGTGGAGTTGCCTTGCAATTGGCTTGACTGGAACAATCTATACAACAATCGTAAGCCTGTATATATAAATATCTTAACTAGATTGCTGTGTTTACTTTCAGCTTGCTGAAACGTGTACAACTGGCTTTTTCCTCCTAATGTTTTTGGGTGGCTGTTTCAAACAAAGTAGCGTTTTTTTTTAAATTATTCCATCGTTTCACAATCGCAATATGATATAATCAAGCTCCATAGCCTCACACGAAGAGTGCTGTCACTTTGACAGCAAGGAGAGCGCCTTTTACGAAGAGGTGTGCGAATAGTGGTTCGAATACCATAGCGCTCTGTCATTCATAACCTTCACGTGGCAGAAGCTACGACAAGCTCGATTATCTGAACAGTGTTGAATTAGGGTGGTCACTGCGTGTTTCTATTGGAATCGTTATTCATACACCCTTAGGGTTAGACTTGTACGAGAGTCAGTAAATTAAAGCTTTGGAAATAAACTTTTCTATCACGACTTTTGCGTACACCTCCTCTAGCATTCGCCTCTACACTGCGAGCATATGATGTTCTTTCTCTGTTTCAGAATATAATTAGACCTTAAAAATTTGTAGCGTAAACATTTTTTTTTGAAATTCAATTGGAAAAGCGAATTGCTGTAATCTACGGAGCGAGCTGGAGGAATGACGAGGTTGATAATATGCATATACTAAGAAGTACTGCCTGCGCTCTGATTTTGAACATGATGTAAGCACCTGGATATTTATGCTAACAAGGATAGCCCACTCTCATTGTATGTCTAAATCTGTTTTAAAACGCGTAATTTCCCGAGCTCCATCCCCGAACACACCCAATAGGCTCTCCCAAAGGTTTTGTGCGAAGGTTGACACACCAAATTTGTTTGTTCTTTTTGTCTACCATTTTATGTTGCGGTGGATGATCATAATCAAGTGCCGAGAGTTCCGTATAAACTTCAATATATATTTCCTTTTATATCTTCGACATTTTAAAAGAGGAAAGGCGAGTATGGAACCGCATATACCAGCTACCCCAAAAGGCCTGTTAGTGACAGTAACTTAAAGTCGCGATACTGTTACAGTATCCTCTTTTGTAAAATGAACAACAAAAACGTGTTTTATTTAGACACACGACACCCCTTCCATACATTTATTTTTGGTTGGGCGATTCAATATGGTGTCAGAAGACTATCCATTCAATATTTTGCTACAGAGTCACGTACATTTTTATTGAAAGTAACAAAAGAAAAAACGTGACTGCTCAAAGCCGGAACCGCAACAAGATTGGGAGAGAGAAGGAATATAGATGAGGAGAAAGTTGCCGGAAGTCACGTGGCTGCGAAACTTTATTTTTTCAATCAACATATTTGCATTTTTCTAGCGGCCACAAAAAAAAATGCTTATCCTTTTTTGTTTCAACTTTCAATATTGAGTGCGTGCCTTTGATGACCCACGACTTTGAATATATTTGATAATTGTGTATAAATTATAAAGATAGGCACGTGACCACGGAGAACAGAGTGAGCGTGACTTCAACTGGCCAGTTATCAATCGGTGGTTTTCGAGCGGAAAGAAGACGAATTTCGAGCCGCAAATTTGGCTACGGGTAGTTGGTGCTATCATATATCATGCAGAAATATAAACCTTGGCGAGCATAAATACCGCCTCAGTATCCCTTTAAACGTCAAACGGGTTTTACGCAAAGCACAGATTTCGCAAAGGGGGGGGGGATATCGCTCCACAGATTCATACGCATTTGCAGCGTATCTTCGATTTCCTTCCGTGACGTTTCGTCTTAAAGAAAAGAGCACTTTTATTTCGCTGACAACAGCACGGATTGAACACAGAGGTACACAATATATACGAGAGCAGTTTTATGGTTCACTATAGTCTGCGTGCCTTTTCAGGATGGGCTGCAGGCATACTACATGCCCTTTACGTCGAAACGTCCCACTCGACAATACATCCTATTAATTGGCTTGAAATGCACGAGGTTGGAACATCTCGCTGGGTTATGCAAAGGCGTGCACTGGTCGGCACAACGCAAGGCAACAAACCCTGATGACAAGATTCATAGCGAGAATGTGCCCAACGGCAAGACAAACAAAGCTGGTGCTTCCTTGCTAGCGGTGATGATGCGCCGACATTTATATTATGCGGCGCAATTTGCCGGTGAAATAATAATGTATTAATTTTATACAAAAGTAAAACGGTTCCGATCCCTCTAGGGGAGCTGTTTTTTTAGTTAATGTGCAGGGTGGGATTGATCACGAGAAATTGAACACCTGTCGTCACCGTGGAGAAAATAGTCTTAATCGTTTCAGATGTGCGTGAAGCTATCACACAAGTTTTCTGCTCAATGCCGACCTATTCATTTTGGGTCAACACTTTGACTCATACTAGAAGTGAGAAAGAAAGCTCTTCTCGGACATGGAGACTTCTTATATGAATATTTGCTGACGTTATGGGCCATCCTAGAATAAATAAAATATGATATCAGCGTGACTTAGCTCAATAGTTTGCTGAAGCAAGTGGTATACAACGTTATTGTTAGATACCCGTCTGTGAGATGGATATGTTTTGAATGGCCGTGTCCTCGGTAAATACTGCACCACGGAAGTTGGAGTCTCGTAGTAACTTTTTGTTTGCATCTTAATATCATCTGAGAGCATAATAGTGCTTCAATACAGAGACGAGAGTGGAACTAGACAACAAAATTGTGTTGTCTCGTTCCCACTCTCGTACCTGTCTCGAACCGCTGTTATGCCCTAATATTCTCGGTACCAACTCCCCAAGAATCCGCATTACTCGAGTTTATTATCATCGCCTTTCATCAGCAAAAGTTTGAACTATAATAAGGTACCTATATAATTCATTGAGTCTATTCAAGACATAAATACTTTGGTGTGAGATAAAATGTGATTTTTTCTTATAGGGAGGACTAAGAGGAGTTGTCTGGACAGACAGTATGCAAGCCATTGTTACTATATTTGCACCGACTACGATCATCATAAAGATCCTCTATGACTCCCAGAGCGGCATTTTCAACATTCGGCCACTGAACGACTTCGATTTTGGTAACTTCGCCATAGAGTACGAATGAAATATTTTTGCATTATTAAAGAGTCATCGTATTATGGAATCAACGATTATATATTACCAATTTAAATGGGGCTAGCAAGTCACACCTCAAAGGAATGTATGTGCCTTCTGGTTTAAATTGAAAGCTTTGTAAAAAAAGTATCCGAAGCGCACTTGTTGTCAATAGGGAAATCCTCAATACAAGAGGTCCAAAAAGGGCGGTTTGTCGAAGTAGTCATTTGACTGCCACCTATTTATAATTGTATGCTGATATTTTATGAAGTATATAAGTCTTTTGTGCAGCACAAATCGCGGACTATATATGTTTGTTTATATTCTACATAGTGTGGCATATCTATAGGTGGGAATCTATATATATATATATATATATATATATTTAATTTACTACTCGTTATCACTGCAGTTTTCTCCCAATTCGGATGTCGATATCATGCAGCTTTACACCAGTCGCTAGATAGCACACAAAATTTTGAGTCTGACAGTGTGTGGCTTACCCCATCACGTTCCTTCTGGCAATTCGCAAGGTAGCTGCGCCCAGTTGAACGCCGTGAATCCAGCTTGATATTGATGTCGCAGACGAACTCCTTGCGGTCTTACAATTATCACTGCAGGTGAGAGGCAGTTGTTGGGTGATTCAAGCGCCACGGTCGCTTTCAAAATGCAGGAGAGCTTCCATGCTCGTTTTTTGTGCTTCTTAAAACAATACCGATTATGCAAGCAATATTTACTATTAAACGGCAACTCCGGTCGAAAACGAAACAAAAATAAATTACTGGTATCGCTATAGTGGCACCATATATGATCACAACCGAAACATTATGTCAAAGTGAAGTCGCGTACTATAATAAAACCGATTTTAAAGATGCGACCAGCTGCTATTTAGCAGGTAGCAAGCAGGTTAGCTTCAGTCAAGCAACACTGGGCTAAGCGTACCGCAGCAGCGCCATGACGTCACTTTTTTTAGTGCTGCGGTTGATTCCGCACGTTGTACCGCGTATCGCAGACCTCCATGACGTCACGTCGCGGCCATAGTTTTGATGACCAGTGTTGCCGTCCTCTCTAGCAGATAGTTTCGTTTTTGTCGTAGACGCCCGAAACCAAACTTAGAGCTGTGATGTTTATAAAAATACTCGCAATCACATATTCAAAAATATTTACCGGAATTGACCTCTTTGTTCGGGAACTATCTATTCCATGAGCAGAGATAAGACCCGGAAGTAAACACGTAGCACAAAATAAAAGAACCAGGGGAAGACCACGTAGGAATGAAAAGTAGTTTGTAGCCAAAATCGTACCCAGCGGACTGCACACCCGTTGCAGACCACTGTCCAGAAAGTATTGTAGATTCTTTATGCGAACAAACGCACATATGTGTGACCTATCTTTTCGCACGTAAACGTTCTGTGTTCTAGCGTACGCTGAAGATTTAATACCACACGGGCCGGTCCCAAATTACCAATTCAGTGTGACGACACAAGCTCGCGATTCCAAAAAAAAAGACACGCTATACAAGACATTGTGTTCTCTAAGCAGAGTTATTCACAATAGAAAACATTTTTAATAGGAGTCACCAAGTGTAAAATAAATAAAACACGTGAATGCTGTATTAACTAAATATTTAAACATATTTTAATAAAGTGTTCTAGTGTTTAGCTAGAAGAGTACCCATAAACTTGCTGTAAGTCAATTGAAAAAAGCAGTTTCCAGTTTGCAGTTGTAGAAACGTTCACTTCGGTGGCTTACACGCGTGTGCTTCTCTTCCTTGATCAATGTTAAGGTATTTTAGCAATTTCGTTTCAAGAGCCGTCAGAATAAGCCAGATTGCGGGTTTAGTGCAGGAGATTCTAAAACAAATTAAGATAGTATGGGAAACAGAACTCATGCCTAATTTGTTTTATTGGTTTATTTTATTTCATTGAAGAAATACTGCGGAGGGCTCTTCACCACCATAGCTGGAGATGTTTGATCATGTTTCTTACCAAGGATTCGAATCTGTCGCATATTGGAGCCTGCACACAGTTGGGATGCAGCAGTGAATTCCAATAAATAAGGGTTCTATCGGAACAAGATTTGTTAAACGTGTTAGTTCTGGGAGCAGACCATTTGCCATTTTTTGTATGGTTTAATCTTTCTGAGGGTTGAAGATTTTGGGAATTGTAGAAGTTATTCTGTTGTTTTTTTTAGTGCACACAATTTTGTGTATTTATTTAAAAAAGTTAATAACGCATTTTGTTTCTCCGGTGTCAATCGATTTATTTCTACATTTACGCCATATTTCTTGAACTTAAACAGCGCCTAATCTGGGACAAAAAATAAACCGAGGGGCTTGGTCGCGGAATTATCTCAACTTTTTCTCTATATTTCTTATGTATGGGTCCCACACGGTTGACGCATATTCGAACACAGGGCGATTAATGGTTTTATAAGCTGAGCGTTTAACAGTCGAGTCACGTGCACACAACTTCCATCACGAAGCACAACTTTTTGTAGGCTTTGGCGAACGTGTTCTTCAAGTGAGCGTCCAAGTTATGTTTCGTATCAATGGTTTGGTTCGACATAAAGAGATAAATTAATTTTCTCTAACCGGAGCTCGATGGGCCATGCTACAGGACTGTTTTTGTACAAAAGGCAGCATAATATTCTCAAACTTTAACAGAGATACGGCGATCGCACGAGTTTCATGCTGACAGCCGTGGGAGACTAAATTGACTTGTAACTTCCTGTGTTGTACGAAGGGGAGTCAACAACCGGCTCTGTTCCGAAAAGATGATGCATGCGAGACCGAACGTATTTTTTCTAGTATTTATTTCTTTTTTAATGGCCACTTCTCAACATGCGTATGAAACGTTATCAAATAAATTTTGCGAAAAAGAAAGATGTTTTAAGACAAAACAATTCTGAGTGCGCCAGGAACGGAATATTTTTTTTTTTTTTTAAGTTATCGATTATGCAATGTTTGGGGACACCTGCTTCGCGAAACGCAAATACCGCCCTATTGGAAAAATTACGCGGAAACACAAAGGCCGCTTATATACTTCCAACAAGATACATTACATATTCTTATCGTAATATATGCAAACACCACGGTTCCTGTGTCTTTCCGTCATGCTTATAATCCCTATACATGCAGCCACAACGATCCCAGTATTTTGTTGCAATGCGTATGAGATGCAACCACCGATACTCCTCTAAGTTGCCATTATACTTAGATAAGTTGTATATGCATCCATTATGATCCCACGGACGTGCCACTATCAGTTGACCACCGCAAATGAGCGACCGCTACGTTTACAGTTAAAGAAGCGCCGGGCTGTTGTGGTCAACGTTTAGCTTTCTATTCTAACGTCAGACGTTCCCGGTGACTAGCATCCTTCCCCCGAAGAGCACAGGTGAGCTTGGCACATTTTTGTATTGTGGATAGTTCGGTATCCCCCACCTCCACGGTCTGTCTTCCGCGATCAACGTGCGTCAGCCGCCACATCCACAGTTGTCAGGAAGACTCTTTAGCTACTAGTTGGAATTCAAGAGGCACGGTCGAGTTGAAATTCAGCGTCCGAGGAGAGCGAATCGTTTTCTACGTCACCGAGCTACTTGGAGCAGACGAGCATTTCTCGCCGCCACCACCACCTCCGGCGTCAGTGAAGTGCGATGCTTCCGCCACAGTGGCTTTCGGTTCCGCGGCTCCCGTGCTCGCGGAGGCGCGGTGGCATGGCAGAGGAGCGAACGGCTCGGCGAATCGTTCTACGGCTTACGGGACAAACGTTTGGCAGTCCAGTTCTCCTCCGACTGTGAATCTCAACTCGACGGTGTCTCTCGAAGTTCAACCGGTTCAACTAAGCGGGGTCAGTCTGGTCCTGCGCGGCGCTGACCGGCTGGCCACACTCGACGACTTCGACATTGGGCCTACACACTGTCGTTTCAGCTTCGGTCCGAGCGCGGCCGATGTTGTGAGCCGAACGGCCAATCAAGCAGCGCAAAAAGCGCAACGTCATGGCGTGCTCTGTGCGCTTGATATAACTAGGCAGCGGAATAGCACGCACAGAGAGACGGCGAATACCGGCTGGTCCTATCAACTGCAGAGAGCACGCCATGATGTTGTGCCTCTTTCCCTGTTTGATTGGCCCTTCGGCTTATAGCATCGGCCGCGCTCAGACCGAAGCTGAAACGAAGTATAGGATCGTCACCCGGGATCGAAAGGCGTCTTTCCTTAAAACGATAAGCGAATCTCGACACCTTTTCTTTCTACTTTTAAGGTACGTTAAATGCGCTTCGATGTAAACATGTGCACCAAGTGATGTTTGCTATTTCGAGCTAGAATAAGCGTGTTTAACCATGAATTTTCACTTAAGGAAAATGTAAAGTGAGCCGATGAACGACTGACATGCTTGAAAACGGATGTTCATTTTAGGTAAGATGTACGATGTTAACTCCTAACTCGGCGGGTTTTTAAAAGAAAACCCAGGTTATGCCAGGGCGCGAGGTTCGTCCCAATGCAGTGGTATGCACTTAGAGCGCCACCATAAACCTCGTCTAATCGATTTAGCAAGCGACAAGACGAGCGACGGTGACCAGCGACAAGAGTCAGCGACGAGCGGTGGAGGCGTATCACGCTGCTCGTGCTGTCGCTTACGGTTTAGTCAAACGCGCCTTCGGCGCGGGTTTCATGTCTCGAAATTAACAGCGCAAGTATGGAATCCACACAAACACACGTCACCACAGGTCACAAAACAATCACACCAGGGATACATTCACATCAGACAAGACACTCACACAGCGCTGACTCACAACTCAATATATTTACGCACTTCTTTTTCTTTTACGCCTTTTCGATATATTCATGACAGTTGGCTTCTTTTTTTCATTCATGACACTCATGTGAGCTAACAAGATAAGCTACTAAGAAAAGTCAATTCTTTTTCTGATAAAGTGAGCGATGGAGTGCTTACACAATTGTCGTTATCCCTGGCCATATTTTCTGCTTCCACTATTTCTCTAGTCAGTTGGCTATTTCTCATAGTCAGTTGGTAGTGTGCCGCACATCCGATTGCGGCAATGCGGAACATCTAGACAGGTACAGTGCGTGGGCAGAAGCGATAGCCAACTGACTAGAGAAATAGTGGAAGCAGAAAATATGGCCAGGGATAACGACAATTGTGTAAGCACTCCATTGCTCACTTTATCATGAAAAGAATTGACTTTTCTTAGTAGCTTATCTTGTTAGCTCACATGAGTGTCAGAGGAAAAAAGAATCAACTATCATGAATATATCGAAAAGGCGTAAAGAAAAAGAAGTGCTAAAATATATTGAGTTGTGCAGTCAGCGCTGTGTGAGTGTCTCGTCTGATGTGAATGTATCCCTAAGTGTGATGTGTTTTGTGACCTGTGGTGACGTGTGTTTGTGTGGATTCCATACTGCGTTGGTTTCTAGATTTCTAGAAAACGTCGCTCATCACCTTCGTCGCCTGCTCCCGTTGAAACAGGATAGCTTGCTGGGCTGGTTGGTTGAACGACATATTAAAAACAGCCACGCTAAAACGGACTGCCGGCGTGTTTCCTGCCTATTCCTTCCACTTTGTGCCCCGTCCTTTTTGCGCTGTTTTTTTAATATGCTCCCGTCACTTTCATTCCGTTTGCCTGGTTTGCGTGACCGACCGAGCAAAAGCGGATCCTCGACGCCGTCGCTTGTCTCGTCATTCGCCAAATCGCTTGCATACGGTTTATACTAAACTCTTGAGTGGTGTCTGCATCGAAAAGACATCTGCCAATAACGCGAGCGTCCATTTTGGCTTACTCATAATAGCGTTTGTTTTCACCCTGTTGATTACATTTTAGCAAAATGGGGCAAAAACACTGCCAGTTGCTAAAATACTGTGGTTTATCATATTGCTGTGTTTTTAATTTACAAGAGGGCGTCCAAAGCCAAATCAGACCAGATTAGAAGTGTGTCACGTGCCCGTCCCGTCCTGCCCGCGCATCGTCGTCGTCCTCAGTGGGGTTATAAAACGCGCCTCAACAACACCGCTTCACACTATTTCCCACCTGAGATTTTTTGTTATGTATCTTTTTAAGGTTATTCATTTTATCTGAACGCCCTCGCCACGTTCCATTAAAGATAGTTCGTTTCGCAGGTGTCGTTGCGAATGCTCTTCAGACACACACCAAATGCAGGCGTGTAACCCGGCCGCACCTTATGCACCCCGGAAGACCCATGTCAGGATAAAGCCCTCTGCGACGTGGTCGGCACCGGCGTCTGATGGAGTCGTAGCATCGCGGCCGCCGGCTGGATTACCTGAAGCCGCAAATCGCGTGCCGTATCTTCCACGGACAAGTCACCACGTCGCCATGAGTTCCACGACTATTTCGTGGCCGTGAAATGACGATCCTGCGTTGGCCGATGGCCACTGTTTGCATCCCAGAACTTTAAGCGCGCAAGTGCGCGCTGGGCATTAGTTCTTTCTCGGTCGTTGTGGCAATTCAACGGCTTTCATAAGCGGCAATCTTTTCCAAAGGTTTCAGCTTCTACGGGTTTCAGCCTTGCTCGCGCATTTTATTTTCGGTGTTTGTGGTCAAAATACGCAAATGTGCAGTGATGTTTGTACCGATATGATACTGTGCCTCTCAGCAGAGTTCTACTCGGACAGGTCAACAGAGGTGAAGAAGACAGAAGCTACCTGCGGCCAGGTGACAAGATTCTGCGCGCCATCTTCAAAAAGCGCAAATGTACTGGATTTTCGGTGTAGCGGAAAAACTATGACTTTGGAGTGAATTTGGTGTGTGTAGAAGAGTATTGGCTACGACACCTGCGAAGCGAACTGTAGCTTTAATGGAACGTGGCGAGGCTGTATAACAGAATGAACTATACCCTAAGAAGAAAAAACAGCTTGAAATATCGGAGATATACATTTTGTGGAATAGGTGTCGCAAAACAAGAGAAAAAAGAAAACCTAATAAATAAATCAATTCTGTTCTGCGCACTCCAATACTTTTTTCTCTTCAAATTTAAAACAAAAAAATATTGGTACGCTGCTTACAGTTGATGAAGAATAAGATATGAGAAAAAAATACACCCGGTCTTACATGCATGATATTATCTGAATAGAGTCAAATTACTCCCGTTTCTTAACGACTCATAAGTACCACCAAAAACGAATGCAATGACAGGGAGATGAATGCACAACTAACTGTGTTAGTATCACTGAAGAGTCAAGACACAGTTTAGCGTTAAAAGAGTGATGACAGAGGCGACCTGGGGTAGATTTGTATATTTTTTAAACCACGTAGGTATGGGTGGAGAACTAGAATAACCGAAAATGAAATAGAAAGGAACACAATGGCAGGGATGTTTAACTGGAATCTTCTGGAACAACTTTGTTCTTTACCTAGTCTCGCGGTTTTTAATTGGTCATTAAACGTTCAGTGCGCGAATGCATGCTCAGAGACTGAACGTCAATGCGAGTTTACTAATTTCTGCACCTTCAGCTCGTAGAGCACACGTTTTTCTCACAAAATTAGCAAAAAACTATAAAACAAGTCTAAAAAGTAAGAACTACCCTAGAGACCAACATTCTTTGCCTAATACCCCGTTTTAATTCAGTTCACAAATTACACTTACACAGGTTTCCTTTAAGGATGTTTTGGATTTTAGAGCGCAGCTCTTAGGCGCCCGTTTCCGGGTTGAGCGGCGTTGGCGTCGGAGTTGGCGTCGGCGTTGGCGTCGGCGTCGGTGTCGGTGTCAGCTTTGGCGTCGGCTTCGGCGTCAACGTCGGCGTCGGCGTCAGGTTTGGCGTCGGCGTCGGCGTCAGCTTCGGCGTCGGCGTCAGCTTCGGCGTCGGCTTCGGCGTCGGCGTCGGAGTCGGCGTCCATGTACCCGCGCGTTGCATTTTGGGACGTTTCCGCCGCTAAATTTAGCGGAGAAATTTTCCACTACATTTAGTGGGGAATTTGTTTTCGCTAAATTTCGTTGAGAAATGTGACCGCTAAATTTACCGAAATTTAGCGCAAAAATTGACAAACGCGGCCTCAACGCCAATTCAGTTTTCACTGCTAAATTTAACGGGCAAACTGACGCCACGACTTCATGTCAAAGTCACCCATGAACAAATTCAATGGCAGGAGGAGAAGAGGAGAAGAGAAGGAGGAGGAGGAGGGGAAGATGAGGAGGTGAAGAGGAGCAGGGGAGAGGGAGGAGGAGCCAGGAGAGGAGGGTAGAGGGAGGAGGAGGGAGGGTGACGCAAGGAGGAGGAGGAGGGGTATACCCTCACCTCCGTACCCTCCCTCGTCCCGCTCAAGAGCTGCGCTCTACTTTCGCATTACAGAGATTTGGAAAAAGTCTTCCATTTTTAATATTGGCTTGCGACGGTCTTGCCCATTCAGCAAACGGCCTTTCTGCGAGTTGGACTTCAATTAATCAACCTTTGACGAGGTATACGTCGTCCACCAATAGAGGTTCGGGTAACTCTCAGGGTTCACATTCCTTCCAGAGGTCAATTGGGACCGTATTTTTAGGCTTAACATGTGACTCACTTCAAAGTGAGTGTCAAACTTCCAACAGGCGTGCGTTTTGCTGCCGTGGAGTACACTGCTTTCGCAGCGATAAATATACGTCTTCCGGTTTATTTGAGTATTTGGTATTCGAGACAAAGAGAACGATTTGCCAACTCTACTGTGTCGTGATGTGTTTCTTTGTGTTTAATTAAGATATACTATGCGGTTTTCTTCTCTTTTTTTCGGGTGTGGGAGAGTAAGAAGGTATGTTTTGTGTAAACACTGTTAGCAGTGCGCTTTGAAACAGCTACCGAGACTGTGCTCAAAATGTGCTTTGTTAAAACGTGCGAACGCTTATTGGGCCCTTTCAAATCAGATGTCAATGAAACAAGAGGCACGCAGACCCTTAAGTTAAAGTGGATAATAGGTGGCGGAACTGTGATAGCGCACCAAACGGCTGGGCAAGTAGAATGAGAGCTACCACTGAATAAATAATATTCTGGGTTAAGGTCTTAGGCATGGCGCGTTTCAATAGAAGAAACTACCGTACAGCTGTAAATTAGCATATGAAGTCATGGATGATTCAAATAAAATAATTCACCTTTTCAGCATCGAATGTTCATTCTGAGAAGTAAATAAAAATAAAACCTGCTGATGACGTCGTAATTACCATTCTTTTATTCGCAGGTTATTGCGTGTTCGTTTCCTTCTCTAGACGCATGTTCTTAGCCAGACCATACAACATCGCCAACAAACTTGCTGTCTTTGATAAAAGTTCTGAACATGTGTCCTTTTTAGAGCAAATAATAATTAATCAACGTGCTGCGGCCTCAATGTAAAAAAACAAATTAGCGATATCTTGAAGAACAAAAATATTCACATCAAAAAACAGGAGTTGGATTTTTAAAATGACAGGGGTGTGAACGATTTCTGTTAATACAGTATTTTTTCGATCACTTCTAGCACTACCTTGGACTTTACAAAAGACGAGAATACCTGGACCGGTCTAATTGAATGTTAGCGGTTCATATCTACCGATCTGGTATGGATCAAATGGTCGTTCAAAGATACCTGGCATCCAGGACGCTCGAAGAGGCAAAAAGGTAATATATACAGTGACTGAAACACAAAGCCTGGCCTAAATGTAACGTTACAGTCGTCGCCTGCACGTACTAATCTAAGCTTTTGTGAAAAGTGTTTTTAACTCGTCGGTTTTATCTTGTAAATTTACAAAGTGTAGCTTCCTTTCTGTAAAAAAATTGGGCCAAAAGTCTTCCCAGGGTCAACGGCGGATGGTGACACAGACGACCAAGACAAGTGGCAGTGCACGTTTGGTGCGCGTATTGACAGATGACGCTACCTCTTTATCGAGACTGCTCGCGACGACCGTGGTCTAGTAAAATGTACATAATATTTTTGTAATGGACCCTTGGCTTAAAAATAAACGCGGAGAATAAAAACTAAAATTTAAGTTACAAAAATTTAAAAAAAAACGTGGCTGAATGACGACAACGCTAACGGCGCTCTTGCTGCTTCGAGGGATTTCGTCTGCGTTCCTTTTGCTTTTTTTCGCTGGTCGGTCACACCTTCCGACGCTGCTCCCGACGCCGGCTATCAATACGTGCCTCAAGCACGCCCCGCCACTCAACTCCGGTCGCCTGCGGCTCAGTCCGGCACTGACCCTAACAAGTTGTTTGGCCCGATATTTTTTTTTAAGAAAGGATGCTATTTTTTTGTGATTTTGACTGATAAAATTTACTTGTGAAATACACCTTTCAAGAAAAGCTTAGATTTGCAACGGGAAGGCGCCGATTTGTACGGCCCGTTTTAGATGACACCTGGATATTTAAGACACCCTACGTATACATTTATTTCTAATTTGTGTTGAACCGTGTATGGTCATCAAAGTATATGCGTCCCGTAAACTGATGGAGAGGAGGGGAAGAGAGCGCGAGACACATCAGAACGCTAAGCTCATGGTTCGAATGATTAATGGGTAGACCTCAAGCTAACTGCCTTTGTCTTTACTGCACTCATCGAATGCGATGGAATGCGAGAGCCAAACGCCTACGCCGGTGTTCGTGTTCGTGTTCTAACGCGTTTGGCGAGTGCTAGTGGGGAGTAGAGCTGCTTTTGTCCCCACCTCACTCGTCTAACGCGTTCGAATGCGAGAGTCAAATACCGGATGCCGGCATCCCGACTTATGATGCGTTCGACGAGTGCAGTGTAGACAAAGGCAGCTAGCCTTAGGCCTACCCACAAATCATTCCAACCAGAGCTCGGCGTTTTCAAGCCCCTGCGCGCTCCCTCTCCTCCAATCCCTCAGTTTCTGCGTGCCCGTGGCTTATTTATATTGGCCCTATCAGGTAACGCGTAATACTCTGGCCTTGAAAACAAAACAACAGAAGGACTCCCACTCGTTCATTTTGCATTGAGCAATCTAGAAGAACACGAACACTAGCAGTTTTAAAATATCGCCAAATAATAAGGACAAAAAATACAGGCTAAAATGTTTCCAGAACGAAAGCGTTTTCACGAGTTGTACACAACGCTGATAATAAAATGCAATATTTATTTATACGAGCGCTCAAATTTAGAAATAAATGCTGGGGTGTCCAGGCTCCCTGCGAAATATTCAATGAACTAGCACACGCCAGACTACCAAACTCAACATTTTTGTCGCACATTGACAAATGGGTGAAATAAAGCAACAGTACAGCCATACATCAGACAAACTTCCCTGCACAGGACAGGGCAACAGATATACCTTTCACACAGATAACGACAGCTTTTCAAAGCTGTTGCTAATAGCATCTGATTTCGAACAGCTTCTTTCGCTTTATAATACAGAGTTTTAGCATTGCGTATAGGAGCTAACGCAAGCGCTGTGCGATTGCTCTGGTGCTGCGTGCTCCCCGCTTCGAATCCATATGGTCGTCGTCCGCCAATCTAAGACCGCAGTTAGGGCTCCGAGCTTGCGCACTATGCAACGCGCAAAGCTAACCGAAGCGCTCAATGCTTTCGTTCGCTCGTAGCACGCAATACTAATATTATTAATCCGGGACATCGACCGCCAGTAACGCTTGCTTCAATACAACATTGGAATTGACCGCACTGATCTAAAGCGATTTCGAAGGGTTACATGCACAAAAATGCATATAGGCTCCAAATAAAGTAACACTCGAAGAGAAAGAGCACTTCCTTGGTCTGTACTACTAAAGCGTTATTTGATCGGTTTACCGGGCTTTTCAACCATCACAAGTTCCTGTGGACGGAATAACAGTCAACGTAAAATTTGTTAAATCAAGCAGGCTTTAATAAATTTGATTTCTCTGTTAAGTAGTAGAGCTTCCTCACTAACTAAAATGTAGAGATGAAATGGTCGTAATAACGTTAACCACGCTGAAACAATGTGATTGTTTTACTTTTGTTGCATGATTTTAGTTGTGTATGTGGATAGTTACTATGTACCAGACGCGTTTGGGAACTACACTGGACCTAGTGGCCTTCATAGGTCGCCTGCACAATCATGTGTAATACTGCAATTTGTTAACTTTTTCCCTCTAACAGACCTTTTTAAGCGTAAGTTGTATTTAATATTTCGAGAAAGACTTGTCTTTTATAGATTGTTTCAATGAACTCGTGCAGCCTGTCGTATTTACCTAATGGCAAACTCAATTGTTATCGATTTCTCAAATACCAATATCATAACCCCGCAGGCTGCATCGCTATTTAAAAAAGAATTGACCTCACAGCAGTAAGACGAACCTAGGAACAAAAAACATTTAACACGTTGTTTTTCCTTTACACTGTAATCCCTTAGACTGTTTTCCTTAGACTGTGAAAATCTGCTTCGATAAATGCAAATTTTCCTGGTAAAGATATTTTGCACTTTAAGAAGCAATCCTAATAAATGCCGCTTGATTGCTTTACGCAGAACTGCGGGAGTGGGAATGGTACTCCTATCATTATTCACTGCAACTCAGACAGCCGTGGGATTATTGCTCATCTACTGGTTCCAGAGACTGTGACCCTCAATTATCAGGAGGCATAAAGCAACTTGAACAGGTGAGTAAGTCTTTTTTGTATTTATTCATCCAGCACAAGAGATATACTCAATGTGGGAAGCTTCTTTTTCTTTAATTTTTTTTCACGTGAGTACTGTATGGTGCTTCTATGTCAGATCGTACAGTTACTGACCAGGTAATATTTTTGGAATATCTGTAATAAATATATATGGGCGTTATTTTATTGCAGGGAACATTTAGCAATACGTGAACGCCGTGGCAAAATGTTTCTCAAATATCTAAAATTGAGAATCTCGAGGCGTGGAGATTGCGAATATTTCACTATGGTAATTTGTACAGCCACCAATGGCACACCAAAGCAAGCACATAGTTTAAAATAATTTGATATATATTATAGACTATTTACGGCATGCAAAACGAATATTGAAGGTTAGAATTATATGTTTCTACGAAAAACAAATTGCGAAACAAGTAAAAGCACGTTTTACAGATATATTTACAAATAATTTACTGACAAACACTTTACACAAAACATTTCAAAATATATCCAAATGTTCGTCTTGACATGCAGGTTACGGATATCTAAAACGCTTTGCTTTGACATCATTGCAGTGTTGTTAGTAATTTATAAACATAAGTAATTTATCTGAAAGTAGTACATATCCACGTCAATATTTGAAGAAATTTATATATTATTTATTCAAAGCAGTCCTTTAACTCCTTGCAGTAACTCGAACTAACTTATGATAGAAAAATAGCGAGTAGCATATGACCTCCAACCGACAAAGAGCGAAAACAAACCTTCACTCAAATTCAGCAAGCTTGTCTTCGTTATAGGGGGCTTTTCCGCATGACGTCGGCTTCAAAGTCATATTTTCTAGAACCGACAAAGTGTGTACAATGGTGCTACTCTATTGCAGAGCGTAGAAAATCGTCATAACTAAACACTATAAGATTAGGAAGAATAACAAAAACAAAACGGACAACCCAACAGAAAATTTCAAGAACACCTAAGTTTATTCGACTACACCAAAAACAAAAAATGATCAAGAAAACAAAGCATGATGTTGCGAAGATTTGATCAGTCATAACTTGACAGACTAAATTTCTACAACACTAGACATGCTTCTCGACACTGAGCATCCGCGAAGCACCCGCAAAGATAACCTCCGTCAAAGGGAGAACCGACCAGCTTCCTAATCTGGGTGTTAGATGATAATGTTTCCTAACATGCTCCTTTGCATGACGTTCACTTCTGACAAAGTCATACTGTCCGCAAGCTTTGTTCTACCATTCTGTTTCCCCTGTTGCCTGCTAAGCCCCCCCCCCCCCTCTTCTTTCCTCAGGAATTTCGGAGGACGCCACTGCTGCCTGCCGTTGCTAACAGTATAAATGGAAGATTGCCTTGAAAATCAAGCGCCCACAGAAGGAAGTTCAGTCACCGCGTAAACAAAGCTAGGGAAGCAGTATCTGAGGGGTCGCTATCTTAGTGTTGAACATTGTAAGGGAAGAACAAACAACATCGGCTTATCAATGCTTTTGACGTGTAACGTTACGTACAGTCACGATCAGAAGTAATTGGAACACGTGAGCGGTGGCCGAACTGTATTGCAGCGCGATCTAGCCGCGCTTGTAGGAACTGATAGGAGACTAAGCGCATGTGTTCATGCCGGCGCCGATGGTCCCTCTGCACCGCTCTATCTATTTCTTTTACCGGCGGTGCAGATAATCCTTCGCTGCTTCTCAGATACAGCACGGCAACCGTTAGGGCGCTGATAGCGTCCGACAGCGTTACGAGCACGCTCCGCGCGAGCGCGAACTGAGGAAACGGGTGCACTATCAGGGTCATCTGAATTAAGCTGTTCGGTGCTGGTTCAATGACGCGGCAAACGCTAATGGCGTGACGCATCGCTACGTAAAAAAGGTCTTTAAATTGTTCTCGAGTAGATAGCAACGCCAGCTGCAGAAAATGACACGCAATGTTGGAAAAGACCACAAATTACAAGCTATACTTCGTTTCACCTTCCGATCAAGACGCAGCCGATGCTACGAGATTATATGACGAATCACTAGAGCGTCAAACGGGCACCATCGTGGTGTTCGTAATGTTTCTGTCTGTGTTTTTCATCGCTGAACCAATCATAAACAGAACAAGCCGGGTGATTTGCACTTTTGACGCTGCTTGATTGGTCCCGTTCCCTCGTAGCATCCGCTGCGTCTTGGACAGAAGGTAGAAACGAAGTATAGGAACCGCGTTTTTTTTTTAATTTTTGTCAAGATAAGATATTAAAGAGTATATTAAAGAGATACTAAAGAGATATGATTGACATTAAAGAGAGCGCGAAGCGTACCCGCCGTCTGCTATCAGCGCCATCGGGTACGTACCGTTGCGTCACAGAAGAGGTAAAGAACGATTCGGGTTGCACGGCAAAAGAAATAGATCGAGAGGAGCGGAGAAGCCACCGGCGCCGGCACGCACGCATGCGCGTAGTCTCCTATCAGTTCCCACTAGCGTGGCTAGATCGTGCTGCAGTGTAGTTGCGCAACCGCTCCCGTGTTCCAATTACTTCTGATCGTGACTGTACAATGAATACAGATGGAAGTTCGTAACCACAATAATGATTTCTTGTTGCTTTGGTTTCTCCACGCTAACCAAACATTTTTGGCCTGGAGAGAAGCATTCAGAAACTCTCACATTAGCTTTTCCAGAGAATATGTCAAACAAGATTTATTTCGCTTTGTTTACGTAGTGACTGACTTTCCTTGTGCGCGCACTTGGGTTTCAAGGCAATCTTCAATTCATGTGGCTTGCAACTGCCGGCAGAAGTGTCGTCCGCCAAAACTCTTTAGGAAAGAAGATAGGGGGGGGGGGTGGGAGGCAACTACAAGGAACCAGAAAGATAAAAGAACGTTTGAGGCAGTATCACTTTCTGAGAAGTAAATGCATGGAAACGAGCTGGTTAGGAAACGTAATCGAACACCCTAAAGTTAGGAGGTTGGTCGGTTCTTTCCTGACGGAGATTATATTCGCGGGTGCCGGGTGCTTGGCGGCGGATGTTTGTTGTCGGAAGCGTGTCTAGTGTTGTAGGAATTTAGCATGTCAAGTTCATGTCAAATCTGCGCGACATGCTATTCTTTTTTTTTTCATCTTTTCTTTCTTTGAGTAATCGAATAAACTCAGCTGTTCTTGAGATTTTCTGTTGTGTTGCCTGTTTTAGAGCGCAGCTCTTAGGCACCCGTTTCCGGGTTGAGCGGCGTCGGCGTCGGCGTCGGGGTAACCGCGAGCGCTACATCATGGGACGCTACAGTTTCCCCGCCAAATTTTGCGGGGAAACTGAATTGGTGCTGAGGTTACGACATCAATTTCCCCGCTAAAATGAGCGGGAAAACTTAACCCGGAAATTCAACGAAAATTTCCCGCTAAATTGGAGATGAGGAGGAGGGGAGGGTACGGAGGGGAGGAGATGCATACCCTCCTCCGTACCCTCCCCTGCTCCTCTTCAAGAGCTGCGCTCTAATTTCGCAAAATAAAGGATTGTAAACACCTTTCTTTTTTTCTTATTTTTCCTAGCCACAAGGTGTGAAATGAAGACGACTTTTACGCGCTGCTATAGAGAAGGACTGTTGTACACACTTAGTCGATTATAGAGAATATCTTTTTGGATCCGACGTCGTGCAGCAAAGCCCTGAGAACCAAAATCAGTGCGCGCCACAAGGGGGGGGCGGGGGGGGGCGGACCGCCCCGGGGTGCGGGGCTCCAGGGGGGTGTCACGGCGGGCCACGAGAGCGGGGGGGGGGGGGGGGGGCCGCGGCGGGCCACGCGACAGCGGGGGGGGGGGGGGGGGGGAGGAGCCGCGGTGGGCCACGCGAGTGGGGGATCGGGGGGGGGTGTCGCGCAGCGGGCTACCGCCCCGGGTGCCGCTGACCCTCGTGACGCCACTGCCAATCCAGTCACATGCTTGCTGAATTGGAGTGAAGGTTTGTTGTCGTTTTGTCTTAATTGGAGATCCTATGCGACTCAATATTTTGATATCACACCTTAGATCGAGTAACTGAAAGGGGTTATGGGTGACTTTGAAATAAATAAAATATTAAGTTCTCTAAATATGGACGTGCAATTGTGCTACTTTTAGAGAAATGACTTACGTTTCTGAATTAACAACAAAACTGCAATAATGGCTGAGCAAATATTTTTATATACTCGTAAAATGAATTTCAAAACGCAAGTTTTTTCCCGACGTTTTGTATAAAGTTTGTTGGGAAATAATTTGTAAATATGTGCCTAAATTTTTTTTTACGTTTTCGTAATTTGTTTTTAGTAAGACTATATCATTTAAAATTTTAATATTTTATGTGCATGTTGTAAATTTTATATAAAACAAAAGAAACAAACTTTAACTACGGGCTTGTATTTGGTGTGCCATTGGCGGCAGTGCAAATTACCATAGTAGAATCTCGGCGATGTCCACACCTCGAGCTTCTCAATTTTATATCTCTGGAAGACATTTAGCCACGGCGTTTATTATACTAACGAGACCGGTTATAACAAGGTGTTATAACAAAATTGCGGCTACAGCGAAGCGATCACAATTTTCTATTCCCGTTCGCACTTCTTCAATGCCTTTGTGTCGGTTTTTAGCGAAGGCAATTAAGCGCCTCAAGTAGATACAGTGAAAAAAAAATTCGGAAAGTTTATTAAATTTTGGACCGCCGCACTTTGCTGCCGCTGCCAAGAGACCACCCAGAACAGGCTGCGGAAGATGCTGGAAAGGCCGCTGGCGGCAGTCTCTGCAGCGTGGTCTGCTCCCTCTCCTTACCTGGGAAGCGGCTTTACCGCATCGCACTCGGAGAAGCCGTCGTGGCATGCCGTTAGGGACGTTCAGAGCGCTATCGACAACGTTCCGGCGGAGATGATGGTGAAAGCCTACATTTTTGAGAGGGAGCAGTAAGTACACCTGCATATGATTGTCGCGCGCCCAGTGTGGCGAGGAAACTGCGCGGAGAAGCGGACACGTTTGCAGAAGGTGAACGCTTTCGAGTTTTGACTCCTTGCATGCTGCAGCTCGTTTTGCAAACGCTGCCCATAAAAGACGTGACCCCTGATCGAACGGTTGCCCCATCTCTTAAATCTAGGCTCTCTATACCGTCGACAGACAAGCTTGGAGCGCGAACTGGGTGCCATGAGCGCTTCTTTGCTGGCCTCCGCGCTCCGTGCCGGCGTCTGGTCGGTGAGGTCGCTCTTGCGCGCAGGTCTTCTTCGCTCAAACACCAATTCGGCGAATCATGGCAACTCAACAATGGAGAGTGCCGTCATCGCTGGCATTTCGACGGGGAAGACGAAGGCAATCTCCTTGAATGAAAAGGCGTGTCATCCTCGACGGAGTCCGCATAAACATAAAGAATGCCGTCAACCGTCGCCGTCCTCTGCGGGGCCGTCGTAGTTGTCGACAGGGTTCGTACGTACCAGGATCTTTTTCCGATCGGAGCTTCTCGCAGATGGCGAGAAGCGGCTCCGAGCTAGGAGGAGACGCGTGTGGGAACCCTCGACCGCTTTCTTCAGTCTCGATAAACATGTGCACATGACAGCCTGTGTAGTCTTTTTTTTTAATGTTATTTTTATGAGTTTATATATGACGAGAAACAGATATAACGAAGCGATATCCGATTCCCGTTGACTTCGTTATAACCGGTCTCAAGAGTAACTTAACTTTCCTCCCAAAAAAATATGACTTGAAAATATATTTATTGCAGAAACACAGGAATATGACCCGGACAGTTATTGTACGATCTTACGTGGAAACACCCTGTATTCTCCGGTGCATAAGTTGAGGATTTTAAAAGCCTGAAATGCTTTTCTATGGAACCGCCCTTCGCCCTCCCAATCGCAAACGTTTGTCCGTCCGTGCAGTTCCCGCATAATATAGCGGAGAAATTTACATCACGTGACCTGAACACCAATTCAGTTTCCCCGTTAAATTTATCGGGAAAATATGATGTCACGTGCCCTCTACACCAATTCTGCTCCCCTGCTAAAGTTCGAGGAAAATTTATGTAACGCAACCGGTCGTGATGAGACATGTACACCAATTAGGTTTCCCGTTGAATTTATTTAAAATTCTGACGTCACGTTGTTTTTGTACAAATTGGTTTTATAAATAGAGGAGGAAACTGGATAAACAATATAGCTATTTCTTTACTCCGAGAAATGACTGTTAACTCTATCCTAAAGAACTTTGAACGACCGGTCTTTAAGTACAAAGCTCCGTGCATGATAAGACCAATGGAGATAAAGAATGGAGTCAAATAAACACAAAACTTGACTCTCGGTATATTGCCACGGTGAGACTTGTATCCGTTTTTATGTACGAGGTGTGATCAAAAAGTTGGGGAACTGATATTGTAGCGCAAGCATAGAGGGCATTTCAGTGATGCTCGCGGAGCAGGCAAAGGAGGGGACCTTCACGTCTCATTATAGCAAAAAGGGCGTCGTTCTGTGAACATTTCTAGCTGCGCTTCACGCGGTTTTGCGGCCATGTGTCCGGGCGCAATGACGATTTCACCTAGTTGCAAACCAGAGCTAGAGTGAACATTAATTTCTGAGTCGAACCCGGCAAATATATAAAAGAAACCTTTTAAATAATTCAGCAGGCTTGTGTTAAAATACAGCGAATTTGGCGATGTACTTTAAAAAACACTCGCGCTCCAGGAACGGCAGAGCAGCGCTGGAAGACGAAGAGCGGTTGGGCGACCTTATCCTACCTTTCCTTGGCTCCAGTGATGCTCTGCTAGTCTTGATGCGCGAGTGCGTGTGTAGGTGTATGTGTGTAAGCATTGAAATATATGATGCGCGAGTGCCACTCAAAACATCTCGCACAACTCTCTGCTTTTTGACATATGCTTCCTAACTTCTAAGTCGTTTCAAAGGTACCTGTTTTGGATATAAAAAGTTTTACATAGAATTGATGTTCGCTCTCGTATTGGTTTACAGTTTATTGAGAGATCGCCATTATGCTCGCTCATGTGTTCAAACGAACACGTGTAGCGCAGTTTTAAATGTTCATAGAGCAATACCCTTTGGCATAATGACGCAAGTAGATCCCTACCTCGACTGTTGCGCGCACATTCCTGTGCAGTCTTATCATTTTACGCCTCAAAATCAGTCCCGTAGTTTTTTTATCACGCATCGTATAAATATGAACCTTAACTGCGCAAATTTGCCATTAAAGCATATTTCTCGTTTGATTATCTGGCGATAATATTGACACTGTCCTCCGCTTCCGCATTTATCGTAATCACAAGAGACATACACGGGTTTAATAACGGGGTTCTGCCTCAGCCCTCGTACATATATATATAAGCGCCACTTATACACAAGTGAGACTTACCTGTCATCTCTTCAGAATGACAGCCGTTAATAGGGAGTAGGGTGCGATTTCTACACCGGTGAGGCCTTTAGACCGTTAAATACGGTAAACGTAGCCACTCTAAAATTCACACACATGCTGTTGACATTGCAAGAGATAAATGCATAGTGTTTTATATTATCTCTTTTCTCAGGTTATTTTAAAATAAAGAAGTTGACGTGTGGTTTTGTCCATTATTTATGTTTTATTTTTTCTAGTATTTAACTTTATCACCAACGCGCTCAACAAAAGTAAACAAGTTTCATATGCCGAAATCTAGATCCGCCTGACCTCTTTGTTGGAAACATTATTAATATAAATCGTGTATGACTTTATAAACGAACAAAACTAGAGATTTTAGCTGATAAAAAGGCAAATAGCTCCCATATTCATTTGAATGCGAATCATAAAAAATCAAACATGCCATTGTTTTTTTTTTGTTTTTTTAACTGGCTGCAGCTGCTTCCTTTCTACGTGATGAAGCATCTGGCACCATTTCGAGGATTTTCTGGACTCTTTCTTGCTGGAGTTGTTTCTGGCGGCAACCAGGTATTACGTATTGCATTAGAATAGTTTCTTATGTTTTATTGACAAAAAGTGTAATAAATAGTTACAGAAACAAGGCTCTGCAAGACAGATAAATGGATCACAATCAGCCAGATGGACCGGGTTTGGTGACATATTATGCATTTAGTAACAGGAGGAGGTATTTTTATCCAACGCTCATTCCTACGCTAGTGGAGAAGAGGCGGTCAATATTACAATCCAACTCTTGGCTTTCAATCTTCGTATGAGCACAATGCCTTATACTTGCACGCTGACCAGTGAAATATTGAAACCCATGACTAAAGTTTAGTTTAAAATTAAGTCTTCAAATATACTTTCGTAACTACAAGAAACGCTTTATTGACGTGCCAACATGCGCTATAAAAAGATCGGATCAATAAATTGTGTAGGATAGTCGAAGAACAAAGCCAAGGTGTTTGTTATATTATGTAAATACTCTGACATATGTTGAGGTAAAGCTGTTTCAATATTTCAGTTTTACAGGGTGAGATTGAGAAAATAAAACCCGGTGTTTCGGCCGGCATAAATATACCATGCAACGTAAAAATGCAAATTTTTGAGGAAATATTATCAAATGGGTCAATGGATGACAAGAAAAAAATCCCTATAAGCCGATGTCTACCTCAGCCTAACTTGCATTGTATCGATATCTGCGATTATGGCACATGTCCCAATTATTTCAGTGAAAAAAACAACAATAAAAACTTTTCAGTTAGAAAGACAATGTTGCGTTCATTATTGCTGAAAACAATTGTTTTCACCGACATAATTGCTTTACGCTCCACAATCTCAAATTTCAATTTGGTGATTACCAGGTGGAGATCGGCTCAGAGAAAGTTTCTTGTTTTTCTTTTGTGTTTCCTGATCCAGGTAATGTCCTTAGAGCAATTCTCACACTTGCGTTGAGTCGGACTGAGTGCGAGGGTTGTTAATGCAACAGCTGCGTCGGTTCCAACTAAACCGGTTATTACCCCGTTTGGTCGGAGCCGAGGCAACTGTTTCCACAGCAACCCTCGCTCTCGGTCGAACTAGAGGCAAGTGTGTGAATCGCCCTTTATGCTTAAGCATTCGCTTTTTTAAATTATTGTTAGCGTCACAGTTTTACAAAGTTCCAGCTCTTTGCGATTCGTAATTTATATATGCTGGCCGAAGAACCCCGTTTCACTTTTTTGATCTCATGCTGTAGTTTGCAAATTTGTAATTTTTTAGAAAACGCACTAAATTTTTTTCAGGCATTGAATGCGCATATCAACGTACAAATTACTTTGATAGGTCTTCGAATTAAAAGAAATATATATATAATCATAAATGCGGAATTCGTTGAACCACGTTCTAATAAACAAAACAATATATATGTATATATGAACGGCCGATTCCACTGCGCCGTCCAGACTACACGTTATAGAGCTTTGTCAATCGAGAACCTAATAGATATGCGAACAGTAGAAAAATATTCGACTGACCATAATTTTTTTTATAAATAGCGATGTAATGATGTAAAAAGGGCTATGAAAAAGCTATTCGTAGTTCATTAAGGAAACATCCTAACGAACTACTGAGCATTATTGCCTTTTCTCTGCAAGGTTGGATCTACTTTGAAGCTACAATGAACTAATACATTATCCAGAATAAACGGAGTTTGTTGAATCTACAAAATATGCACGCTGGTAATATATGCGTTTCTGTCAAAAATTCGTATTGCCGGGTATTATGTTTAGCGATGCTAATAAACTGCAGGAGCAAAAGAGACAAGACTGTATCTTGTTTTCTTATATTACAACTGTTATATAAATACGTAGAATACGTGTAAAGCACGGTTTAGCAAAAATACTCTTAAAATTATTTTGAAATGCCAACACTTGAATACAAGACAAAACAGCTAAAATGCCGATACTGAAATACATTTATAAAAATGTACCACGATCATTATCAAAAACACTTTTCAAAAATAGAAAGTACTTGAAAATACACACCCAATGATATCTTCTTTTTTTGTGTGAGGCAGATATACGCTTACTGATATAAACTATTAAAACATAATTGTAGTTGTCTGCGTAAACCCCTTTGTGTATACGAAGAACACAAAAATAGCATTATCTGGAAAGATACTTTTGTTTTTTAACAAGCGAACCAGAACTCACTGCAAGGTGTAGCTTGTATTTTTCCGTTGACGTTTTTCGGGTCCAAATAAATGTATCGCAAAATTCACATTTTGCAGCTTACAAAGTAGGCGGGAAGCAAAAAATGCTTTACCCATGGCTCGAGGGTGGTTTTACTTCTGCCTTTCTTATACTTCTGAGACAAAATTCTAGGAACCTCTAAATCAGCTATATGTCCTCCAAGGTAACCTCAATAAGTCACTATGATTATATTAAATCCGGGTGCCTCTTTCAGCGGTGACCTTAAAACGTCACCGTGGAATGAATTTCAGTGAAAACGTATTTTTTCATCTCTTCGATGGGCGTGCCGAAGGAGCCTAGAGCTTTTGTAATCTACTGCTATAGTTGAACACCCGAAGCTCAGGATAGCTTTTGTTAACTTTTGCAGGATAAAAAAAATGTCAATGGTATCAGATTCGCAAAACGTCCTGAACAAAACTTGATGTTGCTGTTCTGTGTGGAGGTCACGGGTGCCCAGAGTGACCTGGGGTTAGAGCCGCTGACAAATCTACAAAAGTACAGAGAGGCGCAGAAAAAAAAGTGTAGGGGACGAGGTTACTTTTAACAGAAATCGATATGGAGTGAACAGTCCTTTTCAAAAAGTACATACATAATTGTCGACTACAACGAAAAACACAAGGCTGCGGAACGTTTCTTCAACCGCTCTGGAAATATGAATGCCTGGCAAGCAAGCCACTGCCCCTGACTCTCGTTCTGCGCACACTGTTCGAAATTATTTTTCGAACAGTAAAGGAAAGAGCGCCACTGGACACATCTATGTATCAAAAAGCACTCTAGTTCTATGTACGTTGTGTAAAACAAGACTGCCAAGAGTTCGAGAATTTTTTTTTCTTTTTTAAATTCTCTTATCTTCTTTGCGTCTTGGGGACGCAGGAGGGGAGTAGTGGCACGCTTACCAGGGAGCTGCCAGCCGCACTTAGACCCGCGAATAGCGGCATGCGGCTCGCAAGCCGCAGTTTGCCACCTCCGGTGGAGGTTAAAAATTGTTCTAAAATTGCAACAAAATATATCGTTCTTAATTGTAACGCGATAGCGAGAGTACACCAGGAGATGTATTTTGACACAAAAATACTCAATAAAATTGATAAAGCTGTATCTCGATACCGAAATATACATGTGTAATGTGATGCCGGAAGGCGATGATACAGATTTATAAAGAGTCGAGTGTTCCAGTCCTGTCCTCGGGCACCGCGCACGTGCACTTCGTCGTCCTTCATAACCCTCGCTACATCATCCGCTCTTGAAGCGCAACTTAATTTCTCAGTCTACGAACGTTTCATCGCGGTACCGCGCGGGTCGCCTCAAGGCGTCCCGTGGTCGAAGGATGTAACGTGAATCTCTTGGGATCTCATTGAACATTGTGTTTTCGAGGCTGCCGACCGGCGGTGGATCCTCCATTGCGTCGCCCGGCGGTGGACCATCCACTGCGTTGAGCAGAGGTGGACCAGCCACTGTGTTGATCGTTAGCGAATTTTCGACAGCGTTGAGCGGCGGAAGGTGTTCGAGCGCCTCGACGTGATCATAGTGATCTTCTCCGTCCGTTACGATAATATGTTCGTTTTCTTTGTGAATTATATCTGGGAAGTCCGGGAGTGTCGGGGAAAGAGCGGGCACCTCATGACCTACGACGTGGTGTAGTATCATCACAGTTGGCACTCTAAAAGCAGCTATTCGTTTTAAATGGTTGTGCTGTACAACACGTCGCTTTTTTATCCTGTTTTCTTTTTGATGCAGTAGACGTGTTTACCGAATTTCTTGAGGATAACATATGGACCCAACCACGGTAAATGTAACTTCGAGGGCAGGCCTCCGGGCCCTGCGGAGAATGCAAGGGATCTCTGTCACCGGGTTTGTAGTCCTGTTCATTGGTGGTGATGTCGTAGTGGCGCTTCTGTGCAATGTTTGCTTTATCGTCATTCGTGATTGCATGGCCGAGAATCTTTTTTAAGGTTTTCAGAAGGCGTGGCATGTGCCGATGGCAAATAGACAACGACGGGTTAGTGCGGTTGTGCGCATCTAAAAACATGTCGGCTGGGATCGCCATCTTTCTGCCGAAGAGCAGGCGATGCGGACTGTAGCCAGTCGGCTCATGCATACTCGAGCGATAATACATCATGACAATACGTAGCTTGATGTCCCAGTCAGTCTGCGCCTCATTAACGTACGCACTCCGGCTGCTCATCAGGATGCGAATGAAGCGCTCCACCAGTTCGTCAGACTGTGGGTGGTAAGGAGAGGTCCTTGTCTTTCGGATACCTAGAAGTGAGCTATTTTTTTTTAATATCTGACACCCGAAAGTTCTTTTTTGGCCCGACTGTAGTGCCGTTGGTATTCCGTAATGGCTGAAGAAGTTGTGAACGAGGCAGTTGGTGACCTCCTTGTTTTCTTGGGTCTTCAGGGGCAACGCTTGAACCCATCGAGTAAAATATCCGCTCACCACCAGGATATACCTGTGACCCCTATCTGTCGTTTGGAATGGACTAGTGATGTCTACAGTCAATTGCGTTCAAAAAAGAAGGTGGCTGCCTTCTGGATTAGTGCTGGAGATAATCTCGGGATCGGTGCCTTTCGGGCAGAGCACTTACCACATCTCGAGCACCAGTCGGCTACACTTGATGCCATTCGTATAAAGGAAAACATTTCTTCGACCTTGGGTGTTTTTGCGCGCCCAACATGTCCTCCGCCTGGTGCACCATGAACGGAGTGTAATGCCAGTGGTATCCACGCTCGGGTATCACGGGGACGGTAGGGGAACGCTGGTGTTCTTGCCCACATAAGACAAACGTCGACGAGCCTTAGCTTGTGCCGGTTGCGGAAGAGCGCTCCCGAGATGCATCGGCGTATTCCTCTTGGCGGCATGCCGGCAAGCTGGGCATTAATGATGGGCGAAAGCTGTGCCTCACGTCGCTCTTCGTCTCGGAATTGCGTCATTATGAATGACGACTGTGTCGTGAGTTCGACGTGTGGGCTTTCATTCGTCGTGGAAGGTTGTCGGGACTACGAGTCTGCGTTGCCACGTTGCTTTCCCGCTCGATGTGAAACGACGAGGTTATGTTCGCTGAGTTAGTCAATCCAGTAGGCGACTTGGCATTCACGTGCTTTAAAGCTGTGTAGCCACTGCTACGGTCCACTGCCACTGCCACTGCTGTGGTCCATGCCGCAGGTGAATCACCGTCCAAGCAGATAGTGTCTGAAGTAGCGGACAAAGTAAACAAGGGAAAACATTTCTTTTCCGGTCACACTGTACCGGCGTTGAGGCTTCCTGAGGGTACGGCTGCCGCAGGTGATGACCCGCTTCGTACCATCCTGTACTTGGGAGAGCAGTGCGCCGGTACCGTTTTCGCTTGCGTCTCTGTCCAGAATGAAGGGTAGGCCAAAGTTCGCAAATGTCAGAACTGGAGAGTTCGTGAGGCGTTGTTCAAGCTCTTGGAGGTGTTTTGGCATTGAGGAGTCCAGATGAATTTGACTTGTTTCTCCAGGTACTTGTGAAGCGGAGCCGCTATTATGGCGAAGTTTGCAACCAATTCCCTGTAGTATAGAAGACGCTACACGAAGGAGCGAAGATTCTCGATGACTGAAGGCTGCGGCCACTTCGGGACCTTTTCAGTATTTGTATCGTCGGTTCTGACTCGCGCAGCCGAAATTTCGTGGAATATGTACAAGACACTCTTTCTGAAAAGCGACACTTCGAAAGTTTCAACTTCAGACCTGCCTCTCTCAAATCCTGTGGGACTTCTTGGAGGTGTGTAGCAATGGTCGGCTTCCGTCCTGCTGAAGTTAATAATGACATCTAGGTGACAGAAGCAGAAGTTAAAGTTCCCCATGATCATCTGCATCAAGCGTTGAAATGTAACAGGAGCGTTGCAGCCCACAAATGGGAGGTCATTGAACTTAAAGAGTCCTTGTTGTGTGGAAAATGTCGTATTCTCTCGTGAATTCGTCGACATCTTCAACCTGCCAATATCCAAACGCAAGATCGATGGTGTTGAAGAATTTAGCACCGTTCAATGTGATAGATTCGTCCATCCTTGTCAGTGGATATGCGTCTTTGTGTCTGACGTTGTTCAGCCTACGGTTAATTGACGCAGAAGCGTATCTCGCCGTCATTTTTAGTAACCAGAACGATTGGCGCAACCCAGTGGATCTTAGAAGGGCGAATGATTTCCACGTTTAGCACTTCATTTGTTATGGCCGTCACAATTTCACCCCGGTTTAGAGGTAGGCGGCGCGTAGCTTCTTTGATTAGGGTGTTTGAGCCAGTGTCGATTGAATGATTCAGAACTGACGTTCTTCCCAAGATCCAGTCACCCTGAGAGATTACATCGTCGAAGTAAAAAAGCAGAGCTTCAATCAGTTTTCATTGATCAGCCTGCAGGTGTTCTGATTAGGCAAGCTCGCCTTGCAGCAAAGCGAGCTTTTTTTTTTTTTCGTCGCGGAACAGACGCTGTTTTGAGACGATTTAGCATGGCTTTTGCTCTCTGGAGCAATGGAGTGCTCGCTTTCAGTGTAGGCATAGGCGTGCAGGGTTCCGAGGGATGTACCCTTAAAAGATGTGACCGACTCTTCAGAATGAGTGAGGACACAAACCGGAAGCTTTCCCGACACTGCGGAGACACTCCAGGTGAATTCGGCATTCTTTCTCACGATGAAATCAAAAATCCCAGTACCGAACATTGTGGCGTTTGATGAAGGAAACAGTAGATAAGATTGAGCAGTCCGTGCAAAGCATGTCCGATAGCTACGATGAAGTGCTTGCGGAGATAAAGAAACAAAACCAAGACATAAAAGAACTGAAGAAACGTGTAGAAAAGTTAGAAAACAGCGGAACACAAACAGAAGTCGAGGACCTAAAACATGAAATAAATGAACTGCAACAGTACAGCCGAAGGCAGAACCTGGAGGTGCATGGTCTTCCATGTTTCGCAAACGAAAACCTGCTGAACAGACTGAAGGAGGTGGCGAACCTGCTGGGTGTTACTGAGCTAACCGAGGGAGACATTGAGGCTTTACATAGACTGCCTGGCAAGCCAGACAAGGTTCCTCCTGTTCTGATTAGGTTTACTTCCCGACTCACAAGAGATCGGTGGTTCGAGAAGAGGGCTGTGCTTAAGGAAAGCCCGTCGCATATCTGGATAATGGACAACCTGACGCCCCAAACGAAAAGGCTACTGTGGCTGACCAAAACAAAGGTGGCGGAGAAGCACTACCAATTCGTATGGCAGAAGGACGGAAAGATTTTTGTTAGGAAGCAAACGAATGACCGTCCCATCCGTATCAAGAATGAAAGTGACTTGGAAAAAATCGAGTAGGCACTTGTAGCTACCCGGAGCATAATCATGGTGTGCGGTTGTTATCCCACCACTTCTTTCAAACGTTATCTACGTGATGTCATATCAGTTAAAAAAACTTTTAAAATGTGTAATTTAAGCGAACCAAATCTTCTAACTAACACTGAAGATACATGTCCACATCTTAATTTATTTTGTTACATGTTCAGCATTGTTTTATTACTGATACCTGGTATCCCAGAGAGCCAGACGATGTTCTGTTTCAAAGTTATGAATGTGACCCGTGACGTACGTGCGGCGGGTTCCCCCTGTTTTTCCAGGACAAAAAATCTATGTCACGCACTTCCTGCTTGTATTGTAAAAAATAGACCAATAGCTAAGACTATTCTGCAGAGATACACTGAATGTTTCAAACCAATCGGAATGTGTTATCTACGAAATGGAAGGATCCTCTACTGATAACTGTTATTATAACTGTGAATCCTTTAATAAACTGAAACGATGCGAAACCTTGATGAACAAATCAAACATATCTCTGTTTCATTTAAATGCGAGAAGCATTAGAAATAAAAGTGATGAGATTGAAATATTTTTAAGTTCACTAACTCATAGCTTTGATATTTTGGCATTCACGGAGACGTGGTTTACCGGAGATTGTGATGTTATTAACTTCAAAAATTTCAAGAGCGAACAAATCTATCGTACAAACCGGAAAGGAGGTGGAGTGTCACTTTATTTGCGCGAAGGTCTGAAATATAAAATTATTCCAGACTTCACGGGTGTTGATTATAATCATGAATCATTAGTCGTTCAAAGTTGTAGAACGGTTATTGCTGCAATATACAGGCCACCAAACGGATCCTTGAGTATATTTTTAGTTTCATTACAGGCTTACTGGAGTATGTTACCTCCATGAATTTTCAGATTGTCCTAGTAGGCGATTTTAATATAGACATACTGTCTAATGAACCGCCGAAAGTTGAATTTCTTGAAATAATACAGTCTTTTGGTTGTACAAACTTAGTTAACATGCCTACGAGAATAACGGAACACACTGAAACTTTGATTGATCTTTGTATAACCAATTATGAAACTCATGGCACAAGAGCAGGCGTGTTTTCGGTGGATCTAAGCGATCATTTTCCTATATTTTGTTTTATCTGCTGGAAGAACTCGGGCAGTAAGCAATCTAGCGCACATGAAAAGCTGACTTATCGCCATACTAGTAACCAAAAAAATATTGAACAGTTTACCATACTCATTTCGAACGATAACTGGAACGATGTTCTAACCGAACTAGACCCTGATAAAGCGTATGATAAGTTCGTGGAAAGAATAGGAGAATGTTATGACTCAGCTTTTCCTCGGGTTCAGTATAAAAAGCACAACAAATCAAAGAAACCATGGGTTACTGCAGAGTTATACAAAAGAATAAAAGCAAGGAATAAGCTGTTCGATAAATTTATCAAAACTAGAGACCTTAACATTTTGACTGAATACAAAAAGCAACGTAATAAACTGGCTGTAGATTTGAAAAAAGCGAAAGTTAGATATTATACAAATAAATTTGTATCTATAAAAAATAGCCCAGAAAAAGTATGGAAGACTGTTAAAGACGTACTATCCCCTGTCCCTAATGTCATACCAAATGAACTCACAATAGATGATCAGACATATTCTCACGCGTCACTGGCCGAGAGGTTCAACTTGCATTTTTTGACTGCAGGTGGCAGTGTTCCCACATTAATGGACTACAGCAACTATGAAACGTACATAACCATGAACTTAGCTAACTCTATATTTTTGACTCCCACCAATGAAACAGAAATTAATGATATAATTGTCTCGTTGAAGTGCAGTAGCGCCTCTGGATATGATGAATTGAAGGTAGCTCCCATCAAAGCAGTAAAAGACTGGATTTGTTCTCCTCTAGCTCATATATGCAATAGAATTCTTGAAACTGGTATATTTCCTAATAAAATGAAATTAGCTAGAGTTTGTATTATACACAAAGGCGGTACATTAACTAACCTAAACAACTACAGGCCCATATCAGTGCTTCCATTATTTTCAAAAATCGCAGAAAAGGTAATAAACACTAGGTTTTCTAAATATTTTCTTTACAATAATATTATAACATCTTGTCAGTATGGGTTTCAGAAAGGAAAATCTACAGAAACAGCTTTGCTATGCATAAAAAAACAAAATAATAAGTAACATAGAAAATCGACTTTACACACTCGGTATATTCCTAGATTTTCGGAAAGCTTTTGACTCGATAAAGCATGATATTCTTCTTGGAAAACTACAACGATATGGTATAAGGGGATTAGCTCTCGAACTTATCAAGAATTACTTATCAGCTCGAAGACAATTCACATCTCTAAACGGTTTTAAATCACATACTTCCCTGATACAGTACGGCGTTCCTCAGGGTTCCATCCTCGGACCTTTGTTATTTTTGGCATATATAAACGACATAGTTAATATACCCCGAACCCCCGATATTATCCTGTACGCGGACGACACCAACGTTTTCTTTTCCGGGACAAATCTCGATGAAATTGAACAGTGTGCAAATTGCTGGCTTAATGAGCTATCTCAGTGGTTGCGGTCTAACCAACTAGAGTTAAACACAGCGAAGACAAAATATGTTATATTCAGGTCCAGAAATAAACCTGTTCAGCGTAGCGTCCGTTCACACTCTTGCGATCTCTTAATCTGGGTTCCTTACGACCTTTTAAGTTCGGGACACACTGGTGCCATCTATTGTAGCAGTAAACTGGCGGTCCGGCATATTTTTTATTTCTCGCGCATTATCCTCTTTTCTGGCTCAAAAAACTTTTGGAAACGTTATAAACGAGCCTTTCTCATAGGTATTACGCACATTTGACCTCGGAAATGCCGCAAAACCGTCGCTCTTGTGAAATGCAGCTCCACGAACACCGCATAGATGGCGCCATCTATGCGGTGATCGTGGAACTGCATTTTACAAGAGGGACGGTTTTGCGGCATTTCCGAGGTCAGAATGTGCGTAATACCTATGAGAAAGGCTCGTTTATAACGTTTCCAAAAGTTTTTCGGAGCTAAGAAAGAAAAGATAATGCGCGAGAAAAATAAAAAAATATGCCGGACCGCCGAGTTTACACTGCTACCCAATAGATGGCGCCAGTGTGTCCCAGGTTTAAGAGGTCGCAAGGAACCCAGGTTTAACAGACCGCAAGAGTGTGAACGGGCCTTAAGTTGAATGTTAAATTTTTAAACTCTCCAATAGAAAGCACTTCGGCTCATAAGTTCCTTGGGGTTTGGTTTGAGGAGTTTTTAAGTTGGATGAACCATATAAATAAAATCAGATGTGATATATCACGTTCAATTGGTATACTGAATAAAATCAGACACTTATTACCAAACTGGCTTAAACTGCAGCTTTACTACTCTGTGTATTCCCGCCTACAGTACAGTATTTTAGTTTGGGGAACCACGACGAAAACAAACATTGAAAAAGGTTTTCTTTTACAAAAGAAGGCCGATAGGTTTCATAGATAATTTAGGTTATATTCAGCATACATCGCCCACATTCGAAAAATACAAGCTATCACCCATCGGACATGTTTTTTTCTATTAAATTAGTGAACATTATATTTGACAAGATAAAGCGGAATGAGACCTATTTCTTCAACGCCTACCTTCATAAGCCTGCCGATTACACTCTTAGACACACCTTTCACACCAAACAAAACGTTAGAACAAACTATGGTACTCAAACACTTCATTATCAAATTGCTGACTTACTAAATAATCACGCAAATATATTTCAAACGGTACACAACTGTTGCAATCTCCAGATGTTTAGGAAAATGATCAAATTGTATTTTCTTTCAATCGAATAATATGCACCTGCCACTTGTGCCATGAGTTCAAATGTGCAAATGTGATCAATTATATTATATGTAACAGTGTTTGTTCTTTTTACTCAACTTTGTGACTCTTCAAATGTTTTCATCCCTGGACTAATTTTGATGTGAATTAGGTAATTGATGTTCATTTTTTTCGGTATCCTTAGAGGTACGTGCCGAGTGCTGTAATGGGGGCTGGTGGCCACGTCAGAGGACTTCGCGTCTTCTTTTGCCGCAGCCTCCCAGACATATGCATGTCGAAATAAACTTATTATTATTAATATTATTAATGTTTTCCGATTACGATGGTGACGATCCTCGGTAGCAGGACAGAAACAACAAAAAAGCAGAACTCGTTAAGTTTGGGCGGAGGGGCCCTCTGGTTTTCGTTCGAGTTTTCTCTCACGGGAGTCGACTCGGAATCGGCGTTTAATTAAAACTTACTAGTTCAGTACGAACTCATGTAGGTTACCGGGAATAACAACGACTGCATGACTCACCGAGAGATCAGAGATCTCAATGTTAGTCGTGCATGTTCTCGAAACTTTGAAGTATTCGCCGTTGAGACCACTGACTTCACCACGGTCGGTGAACTAAAGTGCGGGGTTGTCTCGCGAAAGACCGAGCCATTTGTCACCTCTTAAACTGGTCGCAGATAAACCGGAGTTGACAAGTATAGTTACGAAAGTTCCGCTCACTTTCCCGTCCCCTGTTACTTGGGCGTGCGGAAAAATTCCCGGAAAAAGGGCCCAACTATTATCGTATCGCGTCCACGCCGGGCCCTGACCATGTAAGCCATTAAGTTTCGATGGTTTACAAATGTACGGGTGCCACGTGGCGTACCCTGCTCAGTGTTCGTACACTATCTTGCAAAGTTGGAAGCTTTGCCTCACTAAAACGTCATGGTGGAAGTCTAGGAATTTTCCCGATAGCCACAGGGCTCGGACACTGAGAAAGACGACGAGCGCGTGATATGCAATTGCATTCAGTTCTGCTCGAGATTCAAAGCTGGTCAGTCTTTTGTTCTCCTGCAATCACCACATTGGTGACCCGGATTCAGCGGCGAAAGCGAAAAACCCAGAATAAACAATCAGAACCGTCCCAGTGCATCATCTGGATTCGCCGCTGCTTCGCTCCGAACCGTCGGCGCCTACGCTGTTCGTCTCCACCCTTCCTGGCGCAACACCTCGACGTATGGTCCCTGCAAGCCGAGGGCAGCTTTTGACTGGCAATTATGACATCGCTGGACATTCGTTTCAGCCACCTTAAGCCCTTGATGCCCACCGACGTCACGCTCGAGGCCCATGACATCCTCTCGTGCCCACTTGTGACAAATCCGTACCTCAAGCTCAAAGCTGCGATTTAAGAACGCATTATGCTCTCGGAGCGAAAGTGGCTACACCAGCTCGTCCCAGCGAAGGAACTCGGCGACCGTCGTCCTTCAGAGCTCCTTCGCCAGATTTAAGTGCTTCTGAGAGACCGCGCCGCCACATTCGACATCAAGTTCCTGAGAAAGCTGTTCCTACAACGCCTTGCACCATCGGTGCAAATGATTGTGGAGACAGCATTCGCTCTACCTTTGTGTGCTTTGCCTCTTGACGCTGATAAGATCACGGAAGTGGCCAACCAGCAGTCCGCAGCTCCAGTCGTCGTGTCTGCCCAATCCTAGATTACCCCTTCGCCACTACTCATGTTGGGCTTGTCCGACCCCTACCACCATCCAAGGGATACCGATACATTCTCACCATCGTCAACAGGTTCACGCGCTTGCCAGAAGCCGAAGTCACATCGATCATCGACATCACTGCCGAGAATGTCGCATCCACGATACTGTCTACTTGGATTGCTCGCTTTGCAGTTCGCACCGAGATGATCAAATATTATCGACGACAGCTTGAGTTGGCCCTTTTCAAACAATCGACAACTGTTCTTGGCGTCGCGCACCTAAAAACTGTGGCCTACCACTCGCAAACAAACGGATAAGCCAAGCGCTTCAAACAGAATCTAAAGGCGTATCTCGTGACCCACGCAAGCCTAGAACAATGTGTCGCGTCTCTGCCGATCGTTCTCCTGGGCTTGAGCACTGCCACAAGGGAAGAATTCGGATGCGTTGCATCACGTCTGATATACGGCGCACCAATACGACTTCCCACCGAGTTGATCGCCGCCGCCACACCTAACGCTCCCAAACCAACAACCGTTGTGCCCTACGTGAAGGACTTTATTCGCCTTTTTTCTGAAATTCATGCCACTCAAATGTGTGCAGGCTAGAACATGACTCTCTTCTTCCAGCGGTATCTCCATGATAGTCACTACGTTTTCCTGCACGTCGAAAGTGCGCGCCGTTTCCTTCAGGCGCCCTACACCGGTCCCCACCTCGTCGTTGAGCGCTGTGAAAAGACGTCACGGTGCGCGTAAACGGTCGTGACAGAGTGATGTCCGCCGAACGGCTCAAGCCGGCATTTATTAAGACACTCATACCAGATCAGCCGCTTTCTTTTCCCTCCGTGCAGGCCACCCCAAGCTGAATCTCGACCTCGAGGAAAACTTCTAAAGTCATGCGATGGAGCAATTCCGTCTCCAAAGGAGGGAACTATGTGGCGATAGCCATGGGGCTCGGACATTGAGAAAGACGACGAGCGCGTGATATAAATAAAAATACATTCAGTTTCGATTGAGGTTCGAAGCTGGTCAGTCCTTTGTCCCCCTGCAACCTCCACAGAATGTTTCTGTGGTGAATGCCTTGACTCGGGTCCTGAGAGTGACTCTAAGATTCAGTGAAGCGGTCCATTGTAGCACGGAGGTCAGCTACGCTGCCGGTCAAAGCCTTAACAGGATAATGGGCGGTTCGCGCAGGGGTACCTGAAGTGCTGGCCATGCCGGCACTCAGTGCTGGTGTCCCCGCAGTCCCAACCAGCAACCCGATTGATATAAACCTTGAGGATATCTCCAGGGCTTTCTCAAAGATTTCAGGGTCGGCGTCGAGAACTTTTTTATGCAACCTAAATTGGAGCCCCACAATAAATTGGTCCCTTATCATGGGATGACCCACCTGTAGCGTCATCTCTGGGTATGTCTTTCTAAATAGAACTACGAGATCGTATGCGCAGACGAAAAGGGATTTTGTGGGGTGATGACAACGAGTGTAAAACAGTGCTACAGGCACAGCACGCTGGCTCGCCGACGCCAAACTAAGTTTCAAGGCCTTCACTGGTGCGGGAAAATTGGCCTCGGCCTGGTCGGAAAGATGTTCGAAGACATAGGAGGTTCTTCTTTGGAGGCGTGTTGGTAGATCAACAATTTCCGGGCGTCGTCCCAGCCGTTGGCTGCCACGCAAGCGTGGAAGAGTGTCGTCCATGACTCAAAGCTTCCCTCACCGTCGAAGGCGTCCGGGAGGACAGGGTTGATAGGCCTGGTTGACATCCCACCGTTCCTACCAATTTTAATGTGATGGCGAATATCGATGGTACCGTTTTACAACCAGTTAAGTGTTCTTACCCTGTACTTGTGCAACGAGCCCGTTCACGCGTTCTCCTTCACCACCCTCACTACACATGTATCGCGATATAGAAATATATATGATGTATTTCATAAATATAATCCTGATATATTTCTATCGCGATGCTGCCCAACCCTGGTGTAAGGCTACTCTAAAATACCTGAATATAAATTTAGTTGGTGTAAGGATAAACAACATGAAGGCAACTATGCGAATTTTGAACACGTTGTACTGGAGTGGGCAACATATGCGCTTCGTGAACATCTGTATTCAAAGAAGACCATGTATACACAATTTACAAGCAGGGCACAGAAGGCAAGTTTCGTTTCAACACAAAGTGTTACAAGGCTGACTTAGATGATCCTAACGCTAGGAAGATTGTGTAACAAAAACATTCACATGGTAAAACAATTTAGGAGACTTCAGTAGCTCTGAACCGTTTAATTTTCGCTAATTAATTATATCTGGAGGTAATCTCTGACAAAGTGTATACCGTAGCAAGCTTATTTCGCTCGAAATTGGTTCAGGACATCATTAGACATGACAGTATTTTCTTTTCGCGCTAGTTGTTAAACTTAATTTTGGTACAAACGTTTTTTTGTCATGCAAACTTGCCTTGCAGACATTGATAAAAAGACGACTGGTACATTTGGGCAATAGAACGTGTTTACAATAAGTTAAAAGAAATCCGATGGCGTGAATTGAATTTTGACAAAGCTCCCCTCAGCAGAACGGCAAAAAAAAAAATACTCGAAGTGCTTGTCTTTTCCGGCTGCCTGCTTTAGCTTCAAGTTTTAAAAAAATTCTGAATTCGAGCCACTAGAAAGCGCGAATAAACAAAAATGTTGACTTTTACATCTACTTATTTCCCTTCTCCTCAATACGTAACCTGAATCTAGAGATAATTATCTACATGTCATGGAGAGTAATGTAGGTGTACGTTTCAAAAATGTGTTTACTCTGTGCTGATGAAAAACCACTGGAGCTGCAGACTAATGTAAAAAAAAAATAGTCGCAATCAAATCTCGATAACTAAACACACAAGCACTTCTGCCGCAAACACTGTGTCTGTCTACTTTATGCTCGAAATCGAGCTACGGGTATTAACGTTAGAAATTACGATTAATAACCTCATGGCGTTAACGTTAAACAACGTTGCCCAACAAGAAACAACGACCATTCCTGTTGTCCACATATTGGAGAAGCTATACTCCCTATCCCCTTAAGTCCGACCGGGTGAAGGCTAAGATCTGACCGTGTCAATCAAACTGCGCCAAAGCAGTGTTGTGACGGCGCTCGTCGCAGTTCTGTGCATATATCGCCCGCTAGTGTAATCGCGCACAAGCGAAAAGTTCAGTACCGCGTCGCATTCACTCTGCCCCATTAATCAAGTCGGTGATAACACAAGGTCGAGAGCGGTTGAGGATATACGTTTGGCGCTGCTAGAATGGCTACATCGGACCATAGCTGTGACTTCAATTCGACCTAATTACACTTAGAAAAACTTCGAAATAAAAAAAAACAGGAGTTGGTTTTCCTTTCTTTTATTCTTTTTTTAGTTGATCCAACACCGCAAGAAAGACACAAAACAGCCAACACGATTATATGTTTACCAGACCGTGAGATGTACGCTCGAATGTATCAGCATCCTCACAATAAACGGCACGATTTCTGGAAATTCGTGCCGTCTATGACCTTTGAGACAATCGCAAAATATATAGTTTGTACTTTGTCACACACTACCCGTCGAAGTCGCTATTGAGAAATTCGACCGGACGCATGAATAGTTTGCGTGCGGGAAACAGAGCACAATGGTTGATTTCAATGAAATGCAGTGTGAGGCCTGGCAACGCAGAAAATCGACTTTTGATATTTTAGTTAGCCTCTGGGAATTCTTGGGCCCTATCAACTGACCTTGCTACGCGCGATCGCCATATTTGGAGATTACCGTTCTGCACGGCCAACATTTTCAATACCTATCTTTGCAACTATGGTAATTGGTCCGTTTTGACGATTAGTTTTTGGAATATCGGAAGTATGGGGCATAGGAAGCAATGAAGACCGATACAACAGCAACATGGTAATGTGTAGTGACAGGGGGAGGCACGTTGAACGGGTTCAATACGGTTGATCGAACGGCATTTCATTAAAACACGTTTTAGAGAACGGTCATGTTTTATCGAAGCTCGCTTTAGAGAAACCGGAACCTCAGTTTAGAAAACATCCTTATCTTAAAAAGGAGACGCTGTTTACACCCTTGCTTGTTCAGCTTTGGCTCCCTAGCGTCACAGCTGTACTCCCTGCTCCTCCACCGCAGTCGGTTGATTCTTTCGTACGGTGCTCCGAAGGTGCTCTTCATCGGAAATGTCCGGATCGGAATGAAGGACCCTGATCTTGGGCTGCCTCTTTCTCTGGTATCTTTTCCGCTTGGACGAACACTCGATGTCGTTTTGCGATGGCGATGAGGCTTCCGAGGGACTCTGCTTCGGATATATTTCATCCAGCCTGGTTCCCTCGTCGTCCCGCTGGATCCCTTCATCTTACAGCCGCCACCGGCTGATGGGTCCTTTGGATGGGTCCCTCCGCGCTTCCCTTTTCCGGCCTCTACGACTTCTGCTTCTGGCTCGACACGTCGCGCCTACGGGGACACTGCTCCTCAGAATCATTCCGGGCAGATCGGAGCACGCTGACACTGCACTGCCTCCTCTTCTGTTCCTTCTTCTAAGAAGAACGGCTCAGACAAAACGCTTTTTCCGAGCACCCCTGACATAAGCCTCGCTTGCCCAGGCCCTGATCGGTCTCGGAGTCCAAAGAGGGGCGACTAGGATGACCCAAACCCTGCTCTGCCTTTCTATACGCAGACTTCTCCGCGCTGCTTTCCCTGAGTATGAAGGACTTCCGCGGCGGCGTCACCATGCTGTCATTGCCCGTGGCCCCCAGGAGGGTGCTTCTCTTTTTTCTGGAGGTATCTTAATCCCTCCATTTTCCAGCACTTTAAGCTTGGAGACGCCATTATGCGGAACGGCGTCGGTAGACCCGTCGGCAGAAAGACGCTGATCGTCGGTCAAACCAGACTCCTCGTGTTCAACATTTCCTCTTCACGCTCTGTGTCTGTCGTTACCTGACGCGTTCTAGCTCTGCTCGGCGCAAGTACTGCTTCCTCTCTGGACAGAAAGTATTTTTCTCGTGGCTTCGGCTCACCCTCGAACGTGAACCAGTGAGAAAACGTCATTGCTAGGTGCTTCGAGTCTGTTTCCTCTAGTGCTACCGTTTGCCTGTTAGACATAACTTTCTGCTTCAACGTTTTAAGCTCAAGACTTTCGTTTTGCCTGCCCCACATCTACGCCAAGCTCTTCGCGTACCGCCAACAAATCAGAAAAACGCAGCTTACTGACATTTAGGGTTTCGAGTGTCGCCACCCCCCCCCCGCCCCCTTCCTCCCTAACGAACTCAGTCAGGTTGAACTTCGCTTTTTCTAAGTCAAAGGGGCAACCCTACCCCCGAGTACCTGACACTCAGGAATAGGTCTGGCAAATCAAGGGATAAATGCAAAGCACCCTACCGAAGCAGGAGCCATAATCAGTCACGTCATCTCGCCATTGCCAACCGGTTGTTGGGACCGAGGATTTCTCCAGGCATCATCAGGCAGGGCCAGTCCAGGACAGAAACCACCTTAGGACTCCCGGCAGGAATAGCAGGAGACGGGGGGACTCTCACGATAAACTCTGTTTAATGCAAATTTACGGAAGTATCTGCATCGACCGAGAGCACTTTTGTGACCTCTTGACCACTTATTTTTTAAGGTCGCTGTTCGGTACCCCAGCGGATGGCAGCCAATGTTGGCCGAGCTGCCAACGAACGTCACATAGCCTGGCTCCGCCCTGTTCACCCCTCGAGCACGCACATACACACACACATACACAAAATGTCGCAGCAGACGGACTGTGATGGCTCCCTCCATTAGGTGGCGCCATGGCTCAGGAAGGGGTTTTGTCGTGTAATTCGCGGTTGGAGGCAGACGATAATTGGAACGGTCCGAGGAACGGTTGACCTTCCCTGAAGTCTACATCGGGAGCTTGCCCGTCCATTGTGTCTGAGATCTGATCCCCGTAGTTGGCGCCATCGCTCGGGATCCTTGCCCGGTAATCCGCCACCGTCATCTCCGCTCACGCACCGGTAATTTGGCGGATTACAGGAACCATGAAACGATTTTGCAATCGAATTTCATCCACCGCACGTCGTAAAAGGTGTGAAAAGAAACACAAAAAACAAGAATAGGGAGCTAAAAAAATTTTTTCAATAGAACTTAAAAAAAAAACTGGACTGTTTTGGGTTTTCTTTCCTTCGAAAGCCTCCGCCTTTCACAGTGATGCATCCGCTGAACCGCAGCACGTCAGCCAAATCCACGTCGCTTATTGGATAAGAGCCTACCTCACCACCACCGCGATCATAAACAAATATAGCGTTTGAATCTTTCCTAGAGGATTTGTTAAATATTATTCAGATCCAAATTTTGTAGCATAATTAGAGATGTGACGAAAATTGCCGGATAGGATAAGGCTCAGCTCCAAGCGCCATCTATCGTGTGGTAAACGAAGCAAGTGAAAGATCCTACTGTGCTTGGGCAGTCAATCCCCGAGCGTCGTCTGCTGAGCGGGTTTGCTCCTGGTCGCGCTGTCTTCGTGGAGCAGACTTCCGTTTTCTGGCTGCTCGAGTAGTGTTTCCGTTGTCTGAGATCGATCGCTCGGTGGCTATGCCGAAAGGCTGCAGAGTACCGAAGTGCGCGAACTACAGTTTCTGCAGTCCGGTGGTTAAAAAGAAACAGTTGCAGCAAATACCATCTAAGACAATACTGGAAACTCTCGCGGATCGCAGGCGAAAAGTGTTCGCAGTGCCCCTGGCGAGCTCGGATTCTCCGCTAGCAGACGAATTCTCCACAACGCAATGGTTTCGCCTATCTCTGTGCGAGCTGACCAATGAAAAAAAGATTGACACGGGTATTGGCTGCTTTGAATGTTAAAAAGTAGGTTCCACCTGATGAGTCAAGGACATTTTCTTCGTGTGGGAAAGGTGTTACAGCTTGTACGGTGCAATCTTCGGGTTCTCCTGAAGAAAACACTGTCAGACTCAGAACTTACATAAGCCAGGCAAAACAAGAAAGTACCTTCGCCCTATTTCTTTGAAAAGGGCAATATAAAAATGGTTTTAGAACATTGCTACGTTTAAACTTTACTTTTCATATCGATCAATTCGTTTGGTTGTTGGAAATTCAATTTCTCATGAATGTATTACTTAAAGCCGCTTCGTCGAATAGGCGAGCGGGCTAATCCTGTTTGAACCATCGCGTATTTTGCTTTGCCTTGTTTGGCTTAGTTTTTACTTTCTTTCCTTCGCTCCGTCGCCTACTACCACCGGTTCGTCTGCTACGATATATGCCCGGACTAGAGAGCCTTCACGAGCGCACATGAAGGCACCCTAGGCCGGTCATTTGGAGAGCCGTCTGCAACTCTGTTGTTGTTGTTGTTGTTTTCCACTGTCGTTTGTGATAACCTCCTATGTTCGCCTTCGATTGAGTTTCTGATCCGAAATCTTCATATGTACTTTTTGATAGTTAATAATTATATTAAGAAGTGTAAGCTCGTTATACATTTCTATTCAGATTTTATTTGAGTACGCGGTCACGTCTGCTATGGGTCATCGTTGGTTGGTCAACCGGCCGCTTTCGGGCATACACCACCGCATACTTGGAGATGGCAGGCATGCCATGTGCCTGCCATGTCCACTGCAAAAACAAGTTTTTGTGATGTGGTAGGAAATCCCTCTTCCGCTTCCCGAAGACCGTGAGTAATTAAGTTACTTCAAATTAAACTGGAAGAGCTATCCAAGTCTGGCTTCAAAATCGCCACTGACGCCTCAACAGACGAATATTTCACCAAACAAGAGTTCAGCTGAAAACGCACTTGAGGCCGCTGATCGACACTTAAAACAAAGGCCCGGTGTACAAGGATCGCCAGGACATGTAGTACGTCAACAAGTACTGGAATGTACTTTTGAACTGCTGCGCCAAGCGTGCAAACAAACAACCTGCCAAAGTCACTGGAAAAAGAAATGCGAAAGCAAAAACAGGTCACACAATGCTAGCACGAAGCAGATTGCAGCGATCGACTCTAAATTGCCGGGCGGTGTGAGCTGCACTACGTTATTCCGTTCCTCTCTTTTGTTCTTAGTTCCTACCAACACCGCGAAAGCAAATAAACAAACAACAAAAAGTGAAGCTCTTTTTTTATTGTTTCGTTGTGTTGCTTCCGCTTTGTTTGTTGTGGACTCAACACCAACGGCGAGCACCACCTGCTAATTTTCAATGCTCCTACAGACGCCCCGTGCGATCGTCGTCGTTGAATTGCGTGATTTGTATCTTTGTATCGTCTGCTAACTTCTTCGTTTATTTCGCCGTTGTTCGCGACTGTTCCTCATTTTTTTTCATCTTGGATGGGGACCCCATTTTTTCTGCCAAGTTCGGAAAGTGTTTGCACGGCCATTTTTCTCGTTACTTTTTGTTTTTATAATGCTGCAGAGACTGGTGTGCTTGCTCTGGTAATTTTAACATATTGTTTGCGCACGTTTTAACAATCACCTATTCAGGTAAGAAATTGTGATAACGCAGTTTGTAAAGGATAAACAGTAACGTCTTACGACGTAGTTCGAGTAGCTAAACGCCTTTTATCCCCTTCCCAGTTACCCAGTTGCGCTTCAAACGCGTGTGACCCCCTGAGTGGCGTTTGAGACCTCTAAATTAACTGCTCTATCTTTGTTTATGTGCGCGGTGTTACTTGTTTGTTGTTGCAGTTGCGATCAGTGGATTCCGCTTTACAAACGGACTGACCGTAATGAATTGTTTCAGCTGTTAGGATGAAGAAACAGGGCTCGCAGAGCTCGAGGACGTCGCGGAGCCTATACTTTTCCATCGCGTCGTCTGCTTCCGTAGACTCCAAGTCCGCTAGAGACGCCACTGTCACGTTCGCCGCCGCTCCCATAGGTTTTCGGAGGAGTTTCCAGTATTGGCAAAGCAATATCGTATTCGGTTGTAGTTTCACCGCTTGCCACTCGATGAAACACGTAGTCACGAGAATTCGACTACTTTTTTCTATTTTCGAGTTTTCGTGAGGGAGCGCATCCGGTTGTCGTTCGCCCCTTGCCCGGCGGGTTGAGCGGGAGAGCTGGGGCCATCGGCTTAGTGCTGCTGCCCCCGCTAATTAGGAACCGCGGGAGAGGTCCCCTCTCGAGGAGGGTGCGGCCGGAATGTTTTGTCCCCAACTCGGCCGGTTTCTTTTTTGTTGTTTTTGTTGTTGTTCTGACAAGGAAGAAATGCGAAAGTGAGGATCTCGGCTTGGTTTCGAGTCGAGTCAAGTCAGTGTATGCTGAGACTGGACCGGTGGGTGGACGCGACGCGAAAGTTGGGAGCGACAGCGGGAGCGGTGGAAGGCGGAACGCGGGAAGAGCTCGGAGCGGCTCTGCATGGCCCCCAAGTGCGTTTGCTCGTGGATGAGTGTGGTGCCGAGGAGCATCGGACGGAGCGTCCAAGAACACAGAGACTTCCCCGTTTCGACCAGCGTCGCAACGGGCCCGCGTCACCCACACCCGCAGCATATCTAATTGAATTTCGCTCAGCTGCGATGTATCCATGGCTATCGCGGCGATGAGAAACGGAGATTGAGAAAATACGTCGGTGACATCAGCGCCATCAGCGCAGTAAAACGTACCGGCACAGCCCCCAACTCGCCACCGCCATTCGCCTACTGCCAAGAGAACTTCCGGTTCCTGAGGGAATGAATAAATAAATAAATAAAGAGTACGTCACGACCGTCAAAATTATGCAGCAGCTTGTTCTGCGGTCAGTTGGAGAGAAAGAAAAAGTCGATATTTCATTTTTTTTTTGTGTGTAGAAGTTAAAAAACTGAAACGAAAACGGATGCCTGTTCGGCATTCGGTGAACATTGAAGTTTTAATGTAAAAGTTATATGGCAAAAGTAAAAGATAATTTCACGGTCCCTTTAATTTTCTCGCCCGGGTGTCACGACATCAACACGACATCGGCCGAGGTTGCCAGTCATTAACAATAAAGTTTTTACCACAATAAAGTATTTACCAACCAAAAAGTTATTAACGGCCCTGATGGCCGCTCGCCGACTCTTAATGGGACGGCACACTCCGGCCCGGGGAGGGGGGGGGTGCAAGAAGGGGAGACGAAGGAAGGAACATGACGTTGACCAAGGCCCATCGCAACAACAATAACGTAAAACTGAGTCGAAGCCACGAGTCTGTTTGCGCCAAATTGCCGAAACCCGGATTAAAGATTGGCACTTCTTCAAAGACTCCTTGCGGACCGTAGGTGGCGTTCCAGGGAAGCTGTGGTGGCTTCAGAACAGACTGGCTCTCCGAAAACAACAGCGTGCGGGCCGGCCACGTGGGAAAAAATAAACACAAATAAACGCTGTGAGATTGGAATTCACATTCTTCGTTGAGTCGGAACGCTTCCGATAAAAAATGCTAACATATTTCGTCCAGAGGCAGCGTAGCTACACCAGCTATTTCGGAGTAATTTTGTTTCATCTTTATGGTTTAATTTTTTTCACTCGCGCTTAAGCACTAGCTTTGTCTCCTCCGCTTCGAGATAGTGGACGGCCTTCCTATACTTGGTCCCCACTTGAAGGAAACCTGAAGAATGTTTCAAGACATCTGAGTGTGTAGCGGACTTCTATAGCCAGCCGGCAACGGCCAGGCGGCGCCCGCAGAGTGGTAGCCCACGGTTATACCCTGTCTCGTTGTAACTCGTTAAAGGGTGAACGATAAGCCCCGCATTGCGTGGCGAAGGCTTCAATATGCGCTTCGTATACGAGCGCAAAGCATACATATTGGAGCATGACGCAGCAAAAACCCGATACTTCTTCGCAGTAAAAGCGCACTCTGTGATACATAGTCACGTTCCGATTGGCCCACCAGGGCCGTAGCGTCCGCCGTACTGTCATGTTATGCAATCACGGCTTCCTGCATACCCTGTATTTCTTGCTTCAAACACTAGGCTAAGCGGCGCCACCAGGGCAATAGCTCACGTTTGAACAATGAAGCCGCCGTTCCCAGCCATACGCAATATTTCTTGCTTCAGTAGATAGATAGCGCCAAACCAAACAGCATAACAGGTGGCCTATAGCCTTTCATCCCGTGAATTCATTTCTATCTTGGGCAAAGGTAAAAGTACACCGAATTTATTTTTGAAAATTACATGCAGCTGTTAACGCCGGGTATCAGGCGTTTTTTTGTTTATTTTTGTTTTTGCCTGTTATCTGTTCCGTGCGTCATGACGTCCTCTATGTTATCCCCGTGCCAACTTAGTGACGACACCGTGGTGACGACCAAGGGTCATCTAACCCACTGATGACGTCACGTCATCAGCGACAACTCCACTGTCGCGCTTTTCTACCATCGGCACGTCGCAACGGACGGGTCTACGTTAAAATGTTAATTGGCTAATCCTCTAATAAGATAGAAATGGAACTTAAGATATAAATTTAAGGTGCCAACTATACAACTTGTTTTTCTGTTTGTTCGAATGCAAGCACCTCTTCAGCTTTCCTTTAAGTCAGAGCGTAGTGAAAGGCTGAGAGACGCGCAACCGCATACACACTGATTGAACAGCACTGGCAGAGTGTACTTTCCGCGTTCAAATGAATGAGCAGCGAGGAATATAGTCATATAAAGACGATATGAGCCGTGATATCGGAAAAACAATTTGCCCCAAGGATTGCAAAGGTCAATTTATACGTTTGCAGTCAGAACGTTATCCTGCTTATGTGGAACCATGTTTTACTGGAATATGTTTTATCAGCATAGACTGATATAAGTATAAAAATGGTACTATATTATCTCACTATATATTTTCCAGACAGTTTTATGCCAACTCATAGCGTGGGCGTTTTCAACTTTTGCAATATATGCTGACATGAATGCAGGAGAACAATTTCCCAAATTTGACCTCTATATTTGTGATATAATCTGAGAAGCTTACATTGAACACGTCTAAAAATTATTATTTACAGTATAATTTTCGTATTAACGGACTAAATTCGAAGACATTAAAGATATCAAAATGACGTTGTTATCATGCAAATCATAGCGTTAAAGAGAAGAAACATTATTTCGATTATCTCCTAAAACATTGAAGGAGCACATAGTATATAGAAACATTTTCGTATACAACTTAGCACTAGATATTACGAGGGTTTAGGAATAAGGTCCCAGATGGTTGACATCTATGGGGAATATAATTTGTTACAATTTAGTGAGCACGGTTGCTTTTAGTACTAAACTTTACGATTAGTGACGGTTTCTGAGTCGGACCACCTTTAGATACTTTATTCCGACTTTAGTTTCTGTAAGAAGGCTGGCTTAAGGTGATTACCCAGAAAATCCAAAGAATTTCAGTTTGACAGGTCAAAGCTTTCTCAAGCACCCTGTAAGTGACCTAAATGCAACATTGTAATTTTGAACACAAAAAAAAGTTTGTTTCTGAATGTGTCAGTTTGAACTACCAAATGCCTAGAGATAGCAAGATACATAAATCAGCGTACGCAAGACGACGAAAAAGAGGCAAAAATAGTCACCTTCCTTTTGAATATTTTTCTTTATGTTCAAAATTTTGCGCTGTACTTATTTCGGCGTGCGTCAGCAACTCTACCATAGTTATAAATTTATTCAATTCTTTGGGAAAAGCTTAAAACCTTTATATATCGAATGTACTGTCATAAAAAAGGCGAGTTTTTTTGTTATGTGTCTTAGAGCTAATGGCTCTCTGGTTTGTGCCTCTGTATTATGTTTGATGAGACCCATGAAGACGGTCTTGATAGCCCAACATACGCCCCACCTAAACAATGTTCAATCCCCAACCATGACATTTGTATACAACAGGAATGTATGTCAAGTCACCAGACAATAAACAATCATGGCGCACGGATGACGACGTACAAAACAAATGTACTACTCTAGACTATGGCCTCTTACGAAAAAAATGGGACATTAAAACGAATTAAGTATATGGTACCGACTTTTTATTTTTAAGCGATACGTTTTAATTGTAGTTTTAACATGTAACGCGCGTAAATAAATATTTGGAACGCAAGACTACGTTCGTTGGATGCCCATCCCGTATTATATTAATATTAGTATGTTTTTGTGTTTTTTTTTGGGTGTGTCTACAAAAAAAGACTGACTTTTTTGGTTATAGCCTCATCTGAGGTTCCGGCGCAATGCGGTACAAAATAAGCGCATAGTTCACGGGTTCAAATTTCAACGAATCTGTCACGGTCTTTATAACAACAAAGAAGGGGAACTGAGAGATCTATCTGATTTTTTTATATCAAAGAAATATTTTTGTGACTAATTGTACTTTTTTTTCGAATCCACGTAAAAAAAAGAAACTCATTAGCAAAAAAATTAAAAGAAAAGAGCGTACGTCCAAAGTTTGACTTGCCGACGTTGGCACTGGCTTGCCAACGTTGGCACGAAGCTTCCCGATTCCGTCCGCTCTCCGTCCCGATTCTCGACCTCTTTCTCCTCTTCTTTTTCTTCCGTCTTTCTCGCTAGTATCCACCGATTTTCTTCCTCTTTTCGTTATCGTCTATATCACATCATTGCAGAATGGTGGCACATTGCCATGGAACCATTCGAATAAGTGACATACATGTTCAATTCTCAGAAACCCATAATTTGTCATCGGTTTTTTGTTTTTCTTATATGACAGGGGCCCTTTGCTGAACAGGCACATACACCCCGAAATTTTTATTCACCTAACTAGAGCTTGTGTTGATTGATTTTATGTGGTTGAGTAGGATTGCGAATTCAATGTACTGTTATCGCTTTAACGCATTGAGGTATTTCATTCACAGCACAATATCATCCGTCATAAATTCTCAAGCTGCTGTTCTCTACACTGACGTTGTATCAGAGTATTTTACGATGACCGAACTTCAAGCCACAAGAGCGACAAGATTCCTGGGTATGAACTTTTCATTTTCATCAATACATGGTTTCCACGTGACGTCAGGCCGCCCTTCTTTCTGTTGGCAAGAATAGTCTCATTAACGCAGCCGAGCAGGGCTGGGCAGTACCGCGATATTATTTTACAGATAGTTTTGAGCGTCTGATATCTCTATCAAGATACCTTGAAACAATCTATTTCTATTTCAGTAGTAAAGCAATTTTAGGGTGCATCGGTTTCATTGCAATGCTCTGTCAGGTTTTTGTATCTCGTAACTCTTGTTCTGGGAAATTAACTGTGACTTTTTACGATAAATTGAAAAACTCCTTCTGATGCTGGGTGTCCCAGAATTTGTAATCTAAACACGGCGCATAGCCGCATTTGCAGGGGAAGCCTGGTTGCCTGAACGTTCGTACCCACCTAACTTTGAGAAAAAATGGTTAACAAAAACGGTTACTTGTAAGAATATTAGGATAAGCTTTTCCAGAAAAGGGCTGTTCGCTCTGCTTCAGCAGAGCGAACAGTCCATGCTATTCAGAAGGTCAGTGGACCTTCTGAACAGCGTGTGTAAGGTGCTAATCTTCCTGCTCACAACCTGTTCATGTCCCGTGCAGCCTAGGCCTGGCTTTGCTATGAAATTCATTTTTGCTGGGTGACCCAAAAGCATCTAAGACTAGATCTTAAGACGCACCATCACGGCAAACAAGGATTCATTTCGGCCATACACATTCTGGCAAGCATTGCAAGCAGTCCTTGGTCTCCAGTTGTTCATTGGGGGAAACAATTGCAGTTCTTAAGTGGCACTTTAGATTTCACCTGTGATTAACTGAATAGTTTGTGGTAAAGCGTGATGCGTGAACGACCGTAAAGAAATGAATGTAAGCATCACCATTCGCGATCACCCCGAACTGCACCCTCCACAACTACCACTGTCCGCAAAAAAAAAAAGTGTTCTATGTGTGCCTGTGTATGTATTCGGAAATATGTTTTTCCCATTTTTGAAGAAGTATCGCTCAAATATACCCGGTTACGTGGAGGAAAATTGTATCTTAATAGTTGTATTTTGTCTGTTAAAATACATGTATCTCAATATTTGCATTCTAGAATACTTTTTTGGAGTATATCTACCCTGCCCTCAGCGGAAGCTATACCCTCACTGGGTTTTTACGTCGTTATGTCTAACCATAAGACAATAGGGCGAGCTCTGTATTCTTACGAACGCATTATTTTACCTCTGAATAGAGCAAGCGCCATAGAGGACTATAGCAACTACGTCTTTCACACCAACACTTTCGTGTGAAACTCTGATAAGAAGCGCCTAAATTTCCCTTACCGCTCCTTCTAGCCTGGCGAAACGCTATCTGTCCTCTATAATTAAAACCATGGTAGAATATACCGTAATAATAAATATGACATAAGTTAGAAATATTAGGTGTAAGTTCAACTATTTGTTTTAAAATCACTCTAACTTGAAAATGCTTTTTTCTTAACACAACATGTATTTTTAATCATGGCGAATAAATTGGACGATTCATTCAATCACTAATATTAATGCGGAAGAAATAATAACTATAATTTCCGGTAGATTAATTAACAACATATTATTGATGTAATCACGTTATAATAAAAATATTCAGCTTATGGTTTTCTTGCGAATTATGAACTACTCTATTTACTTTTTATTTTGAATTACCTTTCTAGTTTTCATTTCTTTCTAGCGTTCTGATTTGCTTTACGTAACTAGCGAAAGATGTGGAAGGTTGGAAGGTAGAAGAAAGCTCAAGTCAACATTCCTTTTTTAGAAAATACTGCTTTTTGCTCCTGTTCAGCCTGATAAAAATGTTTATTCCTTAGTGAATATTTTACTTAAATATAAGCAAACGAACATACAAACAAAACACCAAAAATTAAATCCACGGTAAAAAAAATATATAACGTTAATATTTTTGGCGGAAAAAGTTTTATTTAAATTATCATAGTAAAACTTGTCTGACCAAACCCATTATTTCATCACGATTTATATGAACTTGATTTCTATTCTCCAGCCTGTTTTAACCCAAGGTATAACTGAAAATGTATACTTTAGTTTTTAGAATTTTAACTTGGCGTCCACCAAAAATAATAGTAATCGATCAATCAATCAATGATTAATATGGAGCCCAGGAACAACCTTGCTGTCTTGGTACTGGCACACAGGATGTAAATAAATATGTAAAACACACAAATACAGAGGTGAAATGCACTATACAGTAACTGCATATAATCATACTCGACATACACTGAGCTGAATGATGACAAAATACAATTTCTTGGTCTTGTGTACAATGATGAGAAATTTCAGTAATGGTAAAACAAGTTTGAGAGGCACTCAAACCGAATAATATACAAATCAGTACTACAAGCAAAGACCCAACAACGTCTGTGCTCTCCCAAGTCAATTTTAAAGTGAACCACAATCATTATTCACCTGCCGGAAAGGTCTTCAGTAGAAATAACAAATGTCCTTTAGCACGAGTTAAAAATATCGAGTTTCTCAGATTACTGGTTACAACACTCAGTCAGTCTCATAATTTGTGTTAAAAGACTACAATTTTTTGGAAATATAAAATGATGATTCATTCCCAGTACACATACGTGGAACCCTAAAGCACACTTCAGACAAGAGGCTTGAAAATTAACAGAACCATTGAAGATTTAAATGAAAACAGTAGGTCCGCCTTCTCCCGACGCCGGTGCAGGCCTGGCAAGTCAACAAGCTCTAAAGTTGCGTCATAAGTTGAACAATGAACATCCTTCATACGGTACCGATGTTGAAAAATGGAAATAACCTTTTTCTGAACTCGTTCGATTTCCAATGAGTTAGTTTTAGAGATGCCGTTCCACACAACTGAGGCATATTCTAACTGGGGCATGGACAACGAGCGGTACAACGTGGGAAACGCAGAAGGATGCTTGAAGTCCCTCGTTAGGCGAGAGGTAGCACCCAGCGTGCGCAGAGACGAGTTAACGAGAGTAGTTACGTGACTAGAGAATCGCAGGCTAGGATCGAACAAAACTCCCAGATATTTCATTGCACATTCCCGGGACGATGGTTCACCATGAATACTTTGTGCGAAAAAAATGTATTCTGTGCCTACCGACGAAATGTCATAACCTTCGTTTTAGTACGGTTTAAGAGAAGGTCATTGGCTGAGCACCACCTAAAGAAAGAACAGGCACCTTTCTGAAGCCTAGCGCCATCAGTATACCAGTAAAAAACACGTACCTCAGAAACTGAAAATAATAATAACCAATGAATCAATAAATAAATCAGTCATCAATCAGTATTTATTATAGTGTCCAGGAACAACCAGTCGGTCTTAGTGCTGGCACGTTTCAAAGAAACTAGCAAAAACACAAACATACAAACAAACGTACACACAAGTGCAGAAGGGGAACGTAGTTCACCAGTCTCAGAATAAAAATATTAACAAGTACGAAAGACACTCAAATCAACAAGGAAAATCAAAAGCACAAAACAGAGACATCACCAGTTGTGAGAGCAAAATGCAAATACTTAGATATCGTACTGACAAACATCAAACCTTCAACTGATCAGCCCTTTTTTTGCAAGAGAAAGTTCTGAACTTGCTCCCACATGAGTTAAAAATATCAATTGTGTTAAAGTAGCGGTTATAACCATCAGCCGATCTTTGGATCGGGTATAAGTGGATAAAATGTCAAGCTTTATACAAAACAGCATATTGAAGCCGTGTAGGCACGTGGGACTCTAAGGGTCACTTCGGACAGAAGGCTGGGAGAGTTAATCTAGCCGTGCACGGTCTCAAACAAAAACAATAGATCTGCCTTCACCCGAAGCTGCTGCAGGCTCAACAAGTTGACGAGTTGCGAGTTACACCCATCGTTTAAACAAGGTTCACCTTGTTTAAACGTTGCAAAGGTAACGATATTTAAAGATATAAATAAATTTATTTTGAACTCGCTTGGCAGAAAATTGTTAGTTTTAAAAATGCCGTTCCAAACAACCGAGGCGCACTCTAGCTGGGATCTAACTAAGGAACAGTACAGCGTGAAAAAAGCGGACGGGCTTTTGAATTCCTGCGTTATGTGAGACGCGGTATCTAACGTGCGCAAGGCCGATTCAACCACTATCGTAACATGAGTGTCGAATCTCAAGGTTGAATAAAAAACAACTCCAGGGTCCCTCAGTTCACTTACACGTGACAGCAGCTCGCCATGATAACTATATGAAAAAATATATGTCATGGGTCTTCCGAGCATATGTCATTACTTTTGTTTTAGAATGTTTCAAACGGAGGGCATTATATAAACACCAATGACCGAAGGAGTATGCGTCATTCTGCAGCGTGATGCAATCCTCCAAGGTCAATACTTTTCGTAAAGTTTTATATCATCAGCGTACTGCAAAAATGAAGAATTTGATATAACATCAAAGACGTCATTTACAAAAAAAAAAAAAAGAGGGTCCCAAGACAGACCCATGAAGCACTCCAGAGCTTGGCTTGTAGAAGGACGAGATTGTATTGTTGCCTATCAGACAAAGAGCTCTTTAACAAATTTTATACCGAACCACATACTCCGTACGAGGAAAGCTTGTGTAAGAGGATGTTGTGGTTGACTATGTCGAAGGCTTTACTCAAGTCTAAATAAAAGACGTCAAGCTGACCTCTATTACAAACTACTTCAGATGCAGCAGGCGTAAAATAAACGAGATAGATAGATGTTGATCTGCCAGACATGAAGCCATGCTGATTAGTAATGATTGTACTACAGAACTTGAAAAAGAAGAATTGATGCATTGCCATTTTAAAGAGTTTGGAAAAAGAAGAGGGAAGAAAAATCGGTCTGTAATTAGGAACGTCCTCTCTATGTCTTGATGTATGGACCGGAACACCCACTGCCACATTCGAGTCGTCAGGACTTTTAAGGAGTTATTGAAAAGTGTGCACAGTATAGGCGTAAATAATTCTTGAACACCCCTAACAATTGCAGCTGGTATCCCGTGCGTGACCTGCAGACAATGTGGGTTTCATTTTAATAATACATAGCCTAACACATTCCTCATTGACAGCTAAAGAACCTAATTAGCCACCACGCCCGTCCGAGTGAGGCAATATAGTTGAGGAACGGTTATTACTTTTATTGCAGACTGAAACAAAGTCATCCGCAAACAACTCAGGCATGCCCTTCGCACTGTAGCTATGCTGATTGAAGTCGATTTTTGACTCAATATTCTTCCCCAAGCGCGATTTAGCGTACCTCCAAAATTTCATGGGGATTTTTTAACGAGATCTGATTCTACCGAGTCACAATACGCCTGGCGAGTTTTAAAAGCATAAATCTAAAGCATTACCTTGGTCGTTTAGAATGTTATTGCGCTGTCTAAGATCTAAAAAAAGAAGTAAAGTTGAGGAGATAGTTTCACTTTTGTTTACAATGAAAGTTGTCAGTAAGGACATTGAACGGTGTCCAGTTAATACCTGGAGCGCTAAATTTCCCCAAGATTAAGATCTTGCTTCCCTGTGAGTCATTTATCGTATTTTCAATGTCAGCTTGACATCTTTGGAAATCATCTGGTGTCGCCTAAGGCTGAAGGTAAAACAGAATTATTAAAATACGTTCTCTCCTAGAACACTCTATTTCCACCCACAGAGACTTGGGCAATATTTCCAAATCCCCATGTCTTCGAGAGCTATATTGTGTGTTAACTGGGACCAATACACAACCTGCTACTCGGCCCCGCGGAAAAGAAATCACAATCGGGACGGTAGACATAGAAACCGGGCCGAAAGCAGTCGGAAGAACTAGCACTAGGGCACAACCATGTTACCGTTAAGCAAACAGTTGAATAATTGTAGAGAGTAATGTTGGATAAAAACATTCAGGTTTCGTCCGCAGGCCACGGACATTCTGATAAAATGAATCCATGTTACTCATCTTTGTACTTAGTGTTGGGCTTGTGGGGTGCTTCAGACGAATGAAGGAGTTTTTGACGAAGTGCGCCCTGAAAGATTCAAAAAGACGATACTTCGGCCACAAAGTAAGGTCAGAGAGTTTCTCGAGGTCTTCGGCAGCTACAGAGACGTGAAAGAAGGCATAGGTATTGTAGCGAGTCCTCAGTCGGTGGCACTTCAAGGTTTCCATATCGAGTGAACACAGATGCCCAACGATGTCAGTAGAGGTGGTGACCGGATCCAGCTTGGTCACAAACAATGCTCTCCGGCGGGAACATGAGGGGGCAATGCTCAAATTGCATGCCACAAACGCTCCGGCTTGCGCAGGGATTAGAGTCTTTGGCTGATCGGGTTGGCTTAACAGGCAGTGCATCATCTTCCGATGCCACGCCCACCAGCGCAGAGACCCATGCCTTCGGGCTCATGGGGTTCGGCCTAACAGGCAGCGCATCATCTTTTGTCGTCCCGTTCACCGGTGCACCTGCAGGCTTTAGAGAGAGAGCCGAAGCAGGAGAAAAGCGCAGGCCCGCAGCAAATGTTTTTCCTCAACAGGGCCCTGCCTGAGCTTCAGCGTCAATTCGTGCACGCCTGCCAACCACGCCGCGTAAGCTGCGAACTTCCGCCCGCAGGCAGGCGATAAAGCCCGCTTGGAGTTCCGCCTGCTGTCTCTGGTCACGACGGAGACGCGCGTTGTCTTCACTGAGGAGAGCAACCTCCTCGGTGTAGGAAAGAAATTCCTTCAGAGAAGGGACCGAAGGAACTGAAGGTGGGGGGCCCCACGCGCGTCGAGGTAATCGGGAAAGGAGGCAAGCAGTGTCACCGGACGAGTAGGGGAGGCCGATGGCGGAGTTGAAGAGCGGGAGAACAGATCGCGTAGATCACCGGAGACCACGCCGCTGACGTTAGGCCTAGCTCCACCGATCTCCTCACAGCTCTGGAACACATATGAGCTCACCTCACGCTGAAGAAGCGCGTATTTCGTTTTCGGAAAGCATGCGCATTTCGTATGCGCGCGAATTTGGCACTCAGTGAAGAGCGAGTACCTTTGTCGTCCATAAAAGCAGCGAGAGCAAATCAGACATGCATCCTTACTGGGCGGTGTCTCGGCAGAGAATACTACTACTACTAATAATAATAATAACAATAATAATAAACTTATTTCGCATATCTTCAGTGCAGAATAAAGTAACGGGTCTGTAGAAGCCAGTGGAGGCTTGAGGGACAGAACCCAACAAGTCTACTTACACAAATTGCAAAGAAGTCCTAGTAACACATAGGAAGCGAAAATATATGACAGTAATTTCAGTCAAATAATCAGTCAAAATAAAAGTGGAAATATATAACAAAAAAACAAAGTGCAGTAATGAACAGAACTGTACAACAAAATTACACAAAAAAATTGTTCAAACATTTTTTTTTTCAATTTTCTCTTAGTAGAAGCTTTAAGAAAGGAATCAGGTAGTCTATTAACTAGATGGCTCATAGGAACGAACTCGCTTGCCGTATCTTGTATAACACCGGGAGGTTATGAAACGATCTGAGCTACGCAAATCCCAGCTAGACACAAGGGGATTCTTGAAATCATTACAACAAAAATGAGAGATCACAAAACATGGAAGATGGAGTGAACGAAAGTTCGGCATTGTAAAGCTTCGAAGATGTCTGCACCTAATGGAAGATCGAAATGATACCCAGCGCTTTTCAACAAACTTTTAAGAATTCGGTCAATTTTTATTTTCCAAGCTTCTGTGCAGTTACCAAATAATGTGATTCCATATCTGAGTATGCTATAAGCAAGATAATGTGCAGCTGATTTTCTTACGCAAATGGCATAAATATCTTAGTACCATAAAGTAAGGAGCAGACGGATCGAAGCTTTCCAGATACATACGATAAATGCGTTGTCCATGATAGATCTGAATGAAAAAAATAGGCCTAAGTATTTTACGGTCTCAACGTATTTTAGTGGAGCACACGTACAATCTTGGCAGTTGGATTTGTGCAAAACAAGAGATTCACCCAAATTCACTTGCTTTAACAGATTCCTGAAGCAAACAAGTCTAGTTTTAGATGTGTTAACACTGATAAAATTTTCGTAGAACCAATCCATTACTCGCGTGGCGTCGTGTTGCAGCGCACGTACAGCTTGGTGGTAATTGACGTGACTAGAAACAAGTAAGGTATCGTTCGCATACTGATAAATTTTGCAACTAGTAAGCTTGGGTGAGATGTCATTAACAAAAAGAATAAATAACAAAGGTTATAAATTCAATCCATGTGGCCCACCAGCTTTTAACACAACCCGATCACATTTAGAGTTTCCCATAGATACAACCTGAGTACCGTCAAGAAAGAAATTTTCAAGTAAGGAAAAAAATGGTCCATTGAAGCCGTAGTTGTGCAGTTTAAAAAAGAGTACTTTGTGACTAACCGTGTCAAAGGCCGTTGCAACATCTAAAAAAATAGCACATGAATGTAAATTTTGTTCAAAAGCCCGATCCCAAAGTTCAGAAAAATTTTCAAACAGAGGTTCGGTGGCCTTCCCAGTGACAAAACCATTTCGATTTGGAGACAGCAGGTGACTTTTCAATAAAGCCGGACATTACAATATAGAGATGCGTCTTTCAAATTTCGCCAATGCAAGGTAAGATGAAGATTGGGCGATAACATTATTTTTTCCGGAGCTCCTCCTTTAAAAATTGGTTTAACAAGAGCGATCTTTAAGTCATTGGGAATCACACCAGAATCAAGAATATCATGAACTATGGTGAGAAGCACGTATTGAATATGACTAACATTGCGGCGGAGGTCAAAACAGGAATGCCATCAATACCAGGAGACTTATTGCATTATAAAGAAAACAAAATTAAGCGCAGTGTGTCCATAGTAAGAAGACGAAGAAGCTCAGACTTAGGCATAACATTAATAAAAATCGAGTGCAAAGGTATAAAGTTATCATCTCTTGGAATGCCGGATGAAGATGCGAAAAGCCTGTGGAAGTCGTTGACAACAGATTGAAGACCGGAACCAAAGTGTTGTTAAAGAAAGTCAAGGAGAGATTTATACGATGATGATGATGATGATGATAATGATAATAATAATAATAATAATCAATCAATCACTCAATCAATCAATATTTATTAAAGTGCCCAGGAACAACCAATCAGTGTTAGTGCTGGCACACTGGATAAAACTGAATACATAGAACACAAAAAATACAGAAGAGCAATGCACTATACAGTAACTGAATATAACCATACACGACATACACTGAGCTGAATGATAAAAAAATACAAATTCTAGGTCTTGTGTACAAAAAAGAAAAATTGCAGTAATGTAAAAACAATGTTTAGACGCGCTCACAGCGAATAATATACGAAGCAGTTGCACAAGCAAAGACCCTACAATGTCTGTGCTCTCGGAAATCAATATTAAAGTGTACCGCAATCATTATCCACCCGCCGGACAGGTCTGCAATAGACATAACAAATCCCCGGTAGCACGAGTTAAAAATATCGAGTTTCTCAGAGTACTGGTTATAAAACTCAGTCAGTCTAATAATTAGGCTTAAAAGACTGATTTTTTTTTAAATATAAAAGGATGATTGATTCCGAGTAGGCACACGTGGAACCCTAAGGCACACTTTAGACAAGAGGCTTGGTGAATTAATCGACCCAGGCAACGTTTTAAACAAAAACAATAGGTCCGCCTTCTGCCGACGCCGGTGCAGGCTCAGCGAATCAACACGCTCTAAGGTTGCGTCATAGGTTGAACAATGAACATCTTTTTCGAGGTAGCGATGTTTATAGATGAATATAAAGTTTTTCTGAACTCGTTCGATTTCCAATGAGTTGGTGTTAGAGATGCCGTTCCACACAACTGAGGCATATTCTAACTGGGGCATGGACAACGAGCGGTACAACGTGGGAAACGCAGAAGGATGCTTGAAGGACTTCGTTATGCGAGAGGCACACCCAGTGTGCGCAGAGACGAGTTAACGAGAGTAGTTAAGTGACTAGAGAATCGCAGGCTAGGATCGAACATAACTCCCAGATATTTCATTGTACATACCCAGGCCAGGGGTTCACCATGAATACTATATGCGAAAACTGTAATCTGTGCCTTCCGAGTAAATGTCATAACCTTGGTTTTAGCGCGGTTTAAGAGAAGATAATTGGCTGAGCACCATCTAAAGAAAGATCATGCATCTTCCTGAAGCCCCGCGCAATCATCTAAAGTAACTATTTCTTTGTATATTTTAATGTCATCAGCGTATTGCAGGAACGAAGGTTTAGAAGTAGCATCAGAGACGTCATTTACAAAAAAATGTGAACAGGAACGGTCCTAGGACGGATCCCAGAGGAACGCCAGAACTTGCCCAGTACAATGAAGAGTTCATATTGTTGACTCGAACGTAGGCTTTCCTGTTTGACAAATAGCTTTGAAATCAGTCGTATACTGTGCCACAAACCCCGTAGGCGGAAAGCTTTGATAAAAGGATCGTATGATTAACAACATCAAATGCATTAATTAGGTCAAAGTAGACCACGTCTAGCTGACCTCTGTTGCAGACTATACCTGGGATGCGGTAGGCATAAAAGTTACAAGATTTCTAAACGCTGATTTGTTGGTCATAAACCCACGCTCATTAGGGACGGTGAAGTTTCGAAATTTGAAAAACGAAAATGGATGAATGACTGCTTCAAAGAGTTTGGAAAATGATGAGAGAATGGAAATCGGTCTATAGTTGAGAACATCACCTATCTTTCCCGACTTCATAACCGGAACGGCCAAAACAATCCATATACATAATACACACAATTCATATACGAATGCATAATAAAATAATAATAATAATAATAATAATACATTTATATTCGAGGACTAACCTCATAACAAAGCAGTCAGGTTCGTCAAAGCCGAGAAGGGCTTGTGTGATTGCAGCCTTTTAGGTAGAATCGGTAGCATAGTCGTTCAAGAAAAAAAAATTAAGACACTAGAAGACCAAAGTAAATGTTCACTTCAGTGGTGCTAATCAATATAAATCATTAGTAAGAAGAGCGTTGATGTCAAACACACAGAGACAGGAGAAAAAAGTTAAACTTCGTCTGTGAGTCTGGTCAAGGGACATTAAAAAAATCGACACAAAAATTTAAGGCACTGAATTTCGATATGAGGAGTCTAGCAGAGTCCGTATGCTCACAGCACATTCAAAAATTGTCACAAAAATATGATGGACGGAACTTCCAGGTGTGCGTCTAGCGGAGTCGCACAAACGTACACTCCAGAAATGTGGAAAAAAAGAACACTTCTACTTTTTATTTTATTATATGCATGTGAGGGAGGCGCTTTTTAAGTTTTTTTTAGTAAGGTTCTAGAGATCTGCGGGCAATAGATTCAAAATGTGTAGAACGTAGAACGAACGCATATTTTTGCCATTCCGTGTATGGCATTTCGGGATGAAATGTTTGAAAACGTTCCGTAGCTGCCGTGAAACGGGACGAGAATTAAAGTCGTCAGACCAATAAGGATTATCACAACTCCATCTAAAAAAATCGATCTAAAGTTCAGCATTGACAATGTCTCAAAAAGGTCTAAATGGGAAGAATGGAGGCTATGCACGTTTTTTTTTTCAAAATCCCCTTTAAGATACTGTCTATTTTCGTCTGCCATAAATTCGAGCATGAGCCAAAGACAGTTATGCGATATGACAGGTGACTATAGGCTAACGAATAAGCAACGCGTTTACGTAGGCCTAGGGGCGGGAAAGTTTTGATGTTTTGAAGCAAAGAAGAAACGCTTCTCACTTTGGAACATATTTTCGTTAGATAGAAATTCCACGGAAGATCGGAGTCGAAGTGTATTCCGAGATATTTTACAGTGTCAGAATACGGCACTTGAGCACAGTGGCACGAGGTACAGTTTGGTGTGTATAGTAAAAAATGAATATTTAAGGAAACTACTTGCAAGGGATTGCGAAAGCAGACGAGCTTTGTTTTCGACGGCTTCATAAAAATCATGTTACGAGAAAACCAGTCCATGACTTCGTTGGAGGAGTGCTGGATTGTCTAAACCGCTTCTGGGTAGGAAGTATGACGTGTTAGCAAAAGAGTGTCATCTGCGTATTGGTAAAGATTGCAGTATGAAACCGCGTTATGTAAGTCGTTGACATAGCTGTTAAACAGCAACGGAAAAATAACAGATTCTCGTGGAACGCCAGCTTTTAAACTAACTTTGGAACATTGCACATTGTTCACAGAAACCAACTGTGTACGCCTAAGAAGAAAATTTTCTAAAAGCAGAAGAAAGGTCCACGTAATCCTATACCTGAAAGTTTGCTAAGTAGTCTGGAGTAATTAATAGTATTGAACGCTTTTGACACGTCAAGGAAGCAAGCGCAAGTCAACAAGTTGAGGTTTGTTTCCTCGGCCAGCTATAAAACAATACTGATTCGGTAACATGACTTGATATTTATCAATAAAGGATTACATCGTCATAAAGGAATTTCTCTAATATGTGTGCAGTCATTGTAAAATAAATGTTGGGCGATAGTTTTCTACCTTATTTCTGTGACCTCCCTTAAATAGGGGTTTGACAATAGCAGTTTTTAATGCACGAGGTATGATACCAGTCTCGATTATATTGTTGAAAAGTAAAACGAGTGTATTTCTAATGTGAGTGAAATTTCTACGAAGATCACCAATGCGTATTCCAACTATTCCAAGAGATTTGTTAAATTTTAGGCTCAATATATTATAGATTCTAAGTCGCTTGTTGCAATGTAAGGAAGAAAAGCGGAATCAGAGTTCGAGTCAGGGATAGATAGACACATTGAGCTTTTTTGACTGTTCAAGAAAAGAAGTAAAGACATCGTTAAAACGATTCGCAGCAGCAAGTGATTTAATACGAAAGGTGTCTTTTAAAATGCTTCCTTGCACGCGACGGGAGACTCCGCGCAATTCGTTGATAAATACCCAGGTTTTAACAGCGTTGCTCGGAGATTCAGAAAACTGGGTTTGAAAATAAGCCTGTTTAGCAGAGTGAATGAGCGCGCTAACTCTGTTGCGGACAGATCTGAATTTTACAATCAGACTTTAAGTTGTGTATTGAGCGACGGCAGCGCTTCCAATGTATTTGTTTAAGTTTGATTACACCTAATATGTCATTGTTAATCCAGCGTAAATTGGAGTTCCTCTGCATCAAAAAAGTGTTTTTGATACGTTAGCAAACTTTTGAAACATTAAACAAAGAAAGAATAGATTTCTGAAAGACATACAGCCCGTTGGAATGTTATTCAGTCATGATCGGAAACATACTTGTCAAATCTCTGACGGTCAAATATTTCAATCTCATAGATTTGAGTATTGTGCACACCAGCCACTTCACCAGGAAATTCAAACTGACATGCTATAAAGTAGTGGTCTGTGAGGTATTGACAAACTAAAGATTTGGAAGGCTTTAAGAGGTCAATGTTACTGTCTCCTGTAAGACAGAGATGTGCAGTGAGTGGCAACGACTGTATACAGCAGCGGTGTTCGGATATGGGGTCTCTAAATTTCCAGTAGGTTCAGTTTATTTGCAGTAGCAAAGACACGTAGCGCCAATGACTCACAAAAAAGGTAGGATAGAACATTTCTGAATAAAACAATGTGGATTTGAGAAAAACAGAGATACCACCACCGTGCTTTTTGTCGCGAGTGTAAACAAAAATGTTGAATCTGCATAGCAGAAACTGTCCAAAGTCGTGGCAATAGATATTAAATTCTGTGAGAATGAGCACATCAGCTATCGGAAGCACGCTATCTTCGGTTAATCGAAACTCATCCCAGCACTTGCGCAAGCTTCTTATATTGACATGGAATATGGTAAAATATATCCCTGGGTTCGCATCAAGGTGTTCAGAGCACGAATTTAGGTCCTTAAACTGAAGAAAATGAGTCATTAATGTCTGCACTACACCTAAACCGAGAAAAGAAGCCATGAGGGTCTACACTATTTGCTCCAAATCAACAACATTGATAATTCGAAGTAAAGTTGATCCTTCGCATTTTTTTTGCAAAAATGTGACCATGACAAACCCACGCAAACTTATAGTCTTTTTCTTTTCCTTTGGTTCTCGCCATTCAGAAGAGTTTTTTTTTTTTTTAGTTGTAGTCAGTAAGATTGTCATTGAAATAGTTTCGAGGCTGTGAGTCTCCGCAGGGAAGAGAACTCAAGCGTCCACAACTCATCCTCCAGCGCTCTTTTAGTGGAGCCAATGAAAAACGAACCACTAGTGGGGGGGGGGGGGGGGCATGGCATCACGTCTAGCAGGCAGGCGATGTACAGTCTCTACATGCACTGGCTGCAATGCTTTAATGCTCAACTGCCCTGCAGGGTTGGTGAGGATTCCTCCAAAATTTTCATTTCGTAGAAAAGGGATTGACGTGTGTTTCTAGGTCGGACGCACGATTAGATTGATCGGCGTCGATCTGAACCGCTCTCAGTTGTTGGATTTTAACCGCCTTGTTCGATATTAATGACCTCAAGGGCTTGGTTTCTGTCGGCAGCTCTTTGACAGCTTTATCTTGGGCTTGTGTCGAATTCACCAGCGAATTTTACTGAGAAGAAACACAATTCAGGGATGCATGCATCTGAATAATGGTGTTGCTGTTAGTATCGATTGCGAGTTTCAATGATAATAGGGCAACAAATTTTGGGTGCATTTCTTGAAGATTGACCACGGCGTCTTTGACAGAAAGCAGGAGATCAAGTTTCTGGTGCACCGTCGATGGCTGCTCTAGGAAACCAGGTGGCTCCGCTTGAGAGGACTGGGAGTCGGTTGTGCATCACGGCATGCGAGGCATAGCCACTTTTCAAGTTTGGCAGCACTCATACATTTAAACGCGCTGTCCGCAACGCCAGAGCACTTTTTTTCCTTAGTGTCTAGAACAGTCACAGCACTTCATGTATCTGCGTTCGGTTGTCATAGGATCGGAACAAGCGCCAAGAATTGCAGGATTGGTCATGATCGCAAAAGAACGACGACACAGAAGTGGCACGAGACGGTGCAACGCAAATGCGATTAAAAAGGATAATCCAATGCAGAAAAAAGATTCCTGTAAAAACAGATAACACATAAACTGGAAAAAAAATAATGGTAGTAATAATAATAATAATAATAATAATAATAATAAATGTATTCAGTAGTGCAGGTATAGCCAGTTGAGTGTCGGTTCCGATCAAAGCCATCAGGGACTTGTGGGACCAGACCCTTCACTGGAAAATACAAAAAAGGAAATTCGCACGAAGTAACATCACGTGCAGAAAAAAAAAGAACAAGCAAAAAACATACAGATGATTGACTTGACAGGGTGTAGCCGGTATGTTTCTGTCAGTGATTTGGTTGAAGCAGTGAAGTTGAAACTATTGCAGACGTTGTCTTGTCTTCATCACTGTGTCAATTACAGTCATTAATGTCATAAAAGTAAAAAAAACACTCATGCATGAGGGATTTTAAAACACTGTATGATAATATTCGGAGACCCAGTTCTTGAATTCATGAGTCTTTCTCGGAAATATTTCATAGGTTAAGTAAAAAAACACACAAAAAACACTTATTAGTAGAGAGAAAATCAGTCAATCAACGGGTCGAAGACAACGAAACTTCACGCAATAAATGCAGTCGTCATTTGGCATGTCCAGTGATTACAACAAAAAGCACGTACAGCACCATATTAAAATGGAAAAGGAAAATAACGACATGGAAAAACGCCACTATCTAGCCACATCGGAGAACATGTTTCTAAGAGAGGTCTTCAATATTTTGTTTGAGGTAATGACAAGCAGAACAGCTGGAACGTCGTTAAAAACTTTTGGCACATAAAAAGAACGCATGCTTTCGCCATAGTGAGTTCTCACTCGAGGAGATTGAAAACGCAGAACAGATCTAAGTTAGCGAGATGGACTGGCCGAGGCCTTAAACTCACTCTCACAGAAATGTCGCCAAATTACCGTTTGAAAAAAAGTGAGTGAAAACACGGTAACTTAAGCGAAGCAAACAAGCTTGCACTAGATGAAATGTGTGTGTTGTATGCTACACTCTTCAGAATTCCCTTTAACGTACGATTAATTCTTGAGCGCCAAAAGAACGAACAGTCAAAAAATACGCTTATGCCGTACCTTAGCGTACTAAAGGCTAACGCGGGCATAATGTTCTTTCTAATTGACAAAGATAGAAATGATTTGATATTGTAAAGTAGACAAGAGACAGTTCTGAATCGTTGGCATATATATGACATGTGAGAGTTCCATGAGAGATCACTGTCAAAGTGAAGGCCTAAATACTTTACGGAGCTAACATATTCAACAGGCGTACAGTTAGAGCATGAACAATTGGAGTTGTGGAGAAGTAGGTGAGATGTCAAGCTTACATTTTTTAAAGGGCTATGAAAGCAGACCAGCTTCGTTTTTTAAGCTTTTACCCGGAGCTTGTTGGCGAAAAACCAGTCAATTACTTTAGCGACATCGATCTGAAGCATTTCAATTGCGCGCTCGTACACTAGATGTCGAAAAAAAATAAGGGTGTCATCGGCATATTGAAAAATTTTGGAAGTTGTAATTGAAGTTGAAATATCATTTACGTAGATTTTAAAAAATAAAGGAGACAAAACAGAGCCTTGTGGAACTCCGGAAGTTAAGAAAGCGACGGAGCTGCGTACGTTACCTACTGAAACAACTTGGGTACGATTTATTAGAAAACCTTTTAACAATGCATGAAATGGGCCACGAAAGCCCACTCTGTAGCAACACCACTTTTCAATGACTTGGCAATCCTGGGGCGATACAGCAAAAATATTACCAGGGAAATTCATGAGGCGTATGCAATAAAGAAGGGTGCAGATAAGTGCATAAGCGAACCTTCCGTGGCCTTGACAGATAAAGAGCGTTTATTCTTAGATAAGGAGTGGGCACGTGGAAAGTGGGCACGTGGAAAGAAAGACCACTTGCGGACTAAAGCACAGACGGCTCTCCGCTGATTTCCTCTTCAACCAGACTTCTACACATCATCATCGGCGCCTTCATCAATGTATGTGTTGTGGTCTCTGCATGTGTAGTTGTGTGCCTTCAGGTTTCTTCCGGTGAGCCCGTACTTTCATTATCCAACCTTTGCATCTTCTTCCTCCTCGCTGCCTCTTGTGAACTGGGTCTCCCGTTCTTCATTATGTCCCCACCTCTTGCCTGCGGCGTGTGTGGTGTGTGTGTGCCGACGGATGGTAGATGTATGAAGTGCATGGAGTGCCATAGTTCCCTTCACTTGGGTCAGTGTGCCGGGATTGCGGAGGCTACCTTTACGACGATGGGAGCAGCTAAACGAGAAAAGTGGCGCTGCAAGACCTGTCGCAGCAGGGACAACCGCACGGGCGCTGGAAACATGGAGGCGACATCTCAGGATGAACCTCACTCTTTCTCCGCCCAGCTAGCATCCGTCAACGAAAAGCTAGACGTGCTGCTGTCGTTAAAACAGAGCGTTGATTCACTTCTCACGCTTCCAGCGAAGGTCGATGCCTTGTTGGCTTTAAAACCCACAGTTGAGTTGCTGCGGACAACCGTCCAAGAGGTCCAGGACTCCGTTGTCTTCCTGAGTGCTCAGTACGACTCGGTTCTCACTGAAATCACTGAGCAAAAAAAGTAACCAAGGACCTTGGGGCGGACGTCCAATCACTCCAAAACACAGTAAAGGAGCAGGCAAATGCTATTCACCTGCTTCAGGCAGAACTGAATGACGCCGAGCAACAACATCGCCTACCTAACATGGAAATTCAGGGCATGCCTTCCACGTCAAAAGAAAACTTGAACATGGTTCTCTGTGACCTAGCCTCTAACATCGGCCTGTCACAGTTTACGCCATCGGATGTTCTCTCCGTCCACCGTCTACCCCCGAAGAAGGCAGACAAACCAAACACTGCTCCATTGATACTGGTCAGGTTTGCGTCGGTTGCCCTCAAGGAGCAATGGATGAGATGCCGTGGGCGACTAAGAGAGCTCAGCAACGTCGGCAGTCAGCCCAAGCTATTCTTTAATGACAATCTCACTCGTTCCAACCGTGAGCTTTTCTGGATGGCGAGGAACAAGGGAAAAGAAAGCCATTACAAGTTTATCTGGGTAAAACATGCACACATCTATGCAAGAAAGAGTGAAGGCTCACCTGTCCTACGGATCAACTCCGTAGGGGATATTGCAAAAATCGTTTAAGCTATGAGAGCCACCTTTTCCGAGTGTAATAATTTTTCGTCTTTTCAAACCTTGCTAGATAAACCAAAAGGTGCGACTTTTACATGTTTGCATGTTAATATCCGGAGCCTTCGAAAATATTGGGATCATTTTCTCATAATGGTACAAAATATTATGTTTCATGTCGATGCATTTATACTCACGGAAATTAATGTCTCGGACTCTATGCTTTATCAATTCACTCTCAAAGACTACAACAACTTTTGTTTCACGCGTCCAAATCGTAGTGGCGGAGGCATAGCGGTTTTTGTACATCAAATGTGGCAAGTTTCTCCCCTTAATCTAGATTTTTATCACGTCGAAAATTTATCTATCAAACTTGACAATTCCACCTTCTCACTTTCTCTGTTATGTTTCTACAGGCCTCCTTCAGAAAATGTTCGAATGTTTCTAAATGAGCTGCAGGCAACTCTCTCCACAATATCTTCCATACAGCAACTTTGTTTGGTGGGCGACTTTAATATAGACACAATGAACGCAGCCAATTCCATCGTATGCGACTATCTTAACATTTTGTCGAACTTTGGCTTAGAATGCGTTGTTGATGCTCCAACCCGAGAAGAAATTTTAGGAACAAGATTAGTCACTTCCTGCATTGACCATATTTTAATACGAGCACCAGGTGTCTATGTGAAATCTGCTGTGATTCAGAAAAAAATTAGCAGATCACTACTTCGTGGGGTGTCAACTAACGCACACAGTGGCGTCAAACTCTAAATGCGAAAGTTCACGACAAGCCCAAATTATTGATAATGTTGTATTCGACAAGTCAGTTGCCTCTCATGACTGGCGGACCTTTTTAGGTACAGTTCATAACACTGATTTATACTCAAGTTTTGTTCAAGTTTTTCGCTCGCTTACTGTTAATGCCAGTAGAACTGTTACTTTGAAAAAGCGGAGACCTCATCATAAATGGCTAAACAATAATATACTTAAGATGATTAAAGAGAAAGAGGTCCTGTGGAGTCGGTGTCGCCGATCTCCAAACAACAAAGATTTACAAAATGAATTCAAGCTGTTAAGAAATAAAGTAAACGCTGTCATTCGTTCTGCAAAGAGACAGTTTTTTAAATCACAATTCGAAATATTTAGATTTAATTCAGCCAAAACATGGTCACTTATTAATCAATTCCGAGGCACTGGTTCTGAAAATTTTATTGACCGAACCCTCGAACGAAATTTTGGGTCACTTACCTCAGAATTAGCAGACGACTTTAACGACTTCTTTGCAAAATACTCTGGCGTGCCCAGAAACACTGTTGTGAACTCATGCACACTAAAGAATGAATTTTTGGCGTCAGCTTTCCTTCCTTGCTTGGACGAGAAGGATTTGCACTCCCTTTTATTTAGTTTCAAAGCCAGCAAATCTCCCGGTATTGATGGTATTCGAGCGTATGATCTTCAGAGAAATTTCACATATATTAAGAACGTTTTGCTTGCTATGCTGAATGGCTTCATTACGTCTGGCAGCATACCTGACGAGCCTCAAGGCTGCTATTGTGCGGCCACTTTTCAAAGGAGGAGAACGATCCAATGTTGCAAATTATCGCCCTATTTCGATTCTACCTATTTTAGGACAAATTCTCGAAAAACACCTCTTTCTGACGATGAGCAGTTTTTTAGATAAGAACGAAATATTTTCATCTACTCAGTATGGATTCATTACTGGGAAAGGCACGCAACCGGCCCTTGAGGATTTTTCTGATTACATATATGCAACATTCGAAAGTAATATGTTTGCATGTGCTCTTTTTCTTGATGTGTCCAAGGCTTTCGACACTGTCAGCCATCAGTTGCTCCTAGCAAAATTATATCGCCTTGGTTTTCGCGGCTCATTTTATTCTTTACTGGAAAATTTTCTATCTAAAAGGTCCCAGTTTGTCCTAATTGGAAACTTTAAAAGTTCTCGGCTTTCTTTACTGGCGGGAGTGCCTCAGGGTTCTGTTCTTTCTCCTCTACTTTTCAATATTTTTGTGAACGACATGGCCCAGGTTATCAACGAGTGTAAAATTTACCAATATGCCGATGACACTCTCCTTGTGTCACGTCATATTAATTTCTCTGACTCACTCCACACACTCGAAATAAACGCCTCTCATATAATTGATTGGTTCGGTGATAACCTCCTAGACATAAACCGCTCTAAAACAAAGCTGGTATGTTTTCACAACCCTCTTAAAACACGCCAGGCTCAGGTAAAGTTTTTGCTTCACCCTTCCAGTTGTGCTCGATGCAACTGTGTATCAATCGAGTCTGTCGATCACGTGAAATACTTAGGTGTACATTTCGATTTTGATATGTCTTGGAACACACATATGTCATATATATGTAGCAAATTACGAATTGTGTCTTGGATGCTTTATAATACTAAATTTTTTATGCCAGTCGGTATCAGAATAATAATCGTCCATGCGCTTGCTTACAGTATCCTTCGATGCGGTGTTACGGTGTTTGGCAACTGTTCGGGTCGTTGGCAGTCCAAAGTTAATTCTTTATTGAAAGGAATCCTGACAAGCGCTGCATATAATTCTAATTTTTCCAGCAACAGTGATATTTTTCGAAGTCTTCAATTGCCTAATCTGCGTTCTATTTTTATACAAACGGTAGTGCTCCGTAGCTTTTGGAAAAATGAGTTTAAAACACTATTTCAGTCTCCCCGAATACTTCGTCGCGTTCCTCGTTTTGTAGTCCCAATTTGTTCGACCAGGTACGGGAAATGCACTCGGGATTACTACGTTCCGTGTTTGTTCAACGCCCTCCCGGACACTTTCATTGACATTACATCACTGAAACAACTGAAGAAGGAACTCAAGTGCACCAACTTTGATTTCATCTAGCATCTCTTTGCTGTGTCTGCATGCTTCGAGCTTAGAACTGTAATTAGCTAAAATAATGTTAACTTAGTTTCGCCTTTTTTTCTCTTTCTTACTTTTTTTTCGCTTAACGCTTAACGCTTTTCGTGTTTTTTTTTCCTACGTACTTTTTTTTCGTCCTTTGTGCTTTTTTTAACGCTTTTCGTGCTTTTGTTTTTTAGTGCTTTTTTATGCTTTTTGTGTTTTTATAGTTCGACTTTCTGTCTTACATTGTGGAATCACGATAACGGTCTTTTGCATTTTTTTGTGGGCGTCATCATACAAGCCCTTTGCAGGCTTTGATATGCCCGTATTTAATACTTGAATTCCAATGTGTGTGAAAATAAAATGTATTATTATTATGATTATTATTATTATTATTATTATTATTCCCATCAATGTCCCCATCAAAATACATTATTATTATATATTATTATTATTATTATTATTGTTATTATTATTATTATTAATTATTACTATTATTACTATTATTAATAATGCATTAAGCCTACTAGGTCTCCAGGCGTGGATGGTATAACTCTTGGATGTCTTCAAAGAAACTTCAGATATGTGCAGGAAATACTTATTTTCATGTTAAACGGATTTATCGAATCGGGCGTGATGCCTAATGAGCTTAAGACTGCTATAGTGCGCCCGATCTTCAAAGGCGGCGGATCCTAAAAAGGTAGAAAACTACGCCCAATTTTGGTTTTGCCCGTGCTAGAACATGTTTTTGAGAAACACATTTTTCATATAATGACCAGTTTCATAGATCAGTGTTCACTGTTTTCTTCAAGGCAGTGTGGGTTTATTTCTGGGTGTGGTACACAGTTACTTTTAGAGGATGTAGCTGACGAAATTTACTCTGCTTTTGCGGGCAACATGTTTTCTTGTGCCGTTTTTCTAGAGGTCAGCAAGGCCTTCGATACGGTAAATCATGAGATTTTATTGGAGAAGCTTTGGAGGTTCGGTTTCCGTGGACCTTTTCACTCGCTTTTGACAAATCTGTGAGAAGGCCGGGCCCAGGTGGTTTCTATAGATAAAGTTAATAGCTCAACGCAGTTTCTCGAAACCGGCGTCCCTCATGGATTAGTGCTATCCCCATTACTTTTTAATGTTTATGTGAATGACCTGAAAACTGTTATTTCTGGATGTAATATTTTTTCAGTATGCCGACGACACCTTGCTTGTTTTGCGACACATCGATTTCGAAAAGGCGGTTCACGCTCTACAGTTAAATGTGCTCAGAGTTATGAATTGGTATGCGGCTAACCGTATAAGAGTTAACCCATTAAAAACTAATCTCGTCTGTTTTCGTAATCCCCTGAAACCTGGATTTTCCAATGCCCCTTTCCTTCTACACAGTTCTGGTTGTAAACCTTGTTGTTGTAAGCCTGTTCTCTGGGTGGACGATACAAGATATATGGGTCTGATTTTTGAGTGTGATATGTCGTGGAACAAACAAATGGCTCATGTGTGCTGTGTGCTGAGGAGCGCTGCATGTATGTTGTATAATATGAGAGTGTTTGTTCCTTTTAAGGTTAGAAAAACGATTGTCCATGCTCTTGTGTACTGTGTACTGCGATATGGGGTGACGCTACATGCCCATTGCACAACATCTTGGCGCTCTAAAAGTGACAGCATTTCGAAAGGAATTTTGCGAAGTGTAGCGTATAACTCAAGTTTTTCATCCAGTGAAGATTTTTTTAGAGCTTTGCAGATGTCGAGATTACGTAGTTTGTACACTGAAACTGTTGTCCTACGCCACTTTTCGAATGAAAGTTTTAAAACGCTTCATACACCATCGCGCCTCCTCAGAACGTCTCCTCGGTGTGAAGTACAAAGATGTGTTACTAGATATGGAAAAGGAATGCGGTTGTTTTACGTCTCAGATATTTTTAATACCCTTCCTGAAGATCGTTTCAGTGTTACTGGCAAGGGAGAGTTGAAGAAGTGGCTCCGTCATTATGCTTGTGAAAGCTAATTATTGTGCTTTTGTCGTTTTGACTTGAATTAGGAGGCTGGTTTGTTGAAGCTAATGATCGGGTGTTTGCTTCTATGTGTGTTCTTCGTTTTGTTCTAGCTTATGCATATTCGTTTTTTTTTTTATTAAATTTGACTTGGGAGGCTGGTTAGCCGAAGCCTTGTGTACGTGTTTGATATTTATGTGTTCTTTTACGCCTATACGAATTTGCTGGGTTCAGTCCTACAAGCCATTGTCGGCTTTGACGAACCCGTCATTTGACATATCGAGATCGTTGTGTGAATAAAAAGATTATTATTGTTATTATTATTATAATTATTATTATTATTGAATTATTATTATTATTATTATGAATCATCACCAAGAAGTCCCCAGGAACCGTCGGTCCTTTTTACTGCTCTGCGAGTTTCACTCGTAATCGCTTTCAATCGTAACATCCGGCGCCAACGAGCTCTTTGTGACTCGGACGATTCCTCTGCACCGTTACGGGCACCAACTTTGCTCAAGATCGGGTCCCCAACGTCTTCACTGACAGCATTCCACCGGGTAGGCCTAAGTGACTTTGCGTCTTTGCCCGGCTCGGCTCCTAGAACGCCCGTTGTGCACGAACTTGCCTGGTACATCTTTTTCTTCTGCGCGTGTGCTATGTCTTCTCCACTCAAGTGCGCTCAATGCCACGAGAAGATTGTGAACGATGGTCGGCACATGTCCTGCGCCAAGTGCAGAATATCGTATCTCCTTGGGAAGCTTTGCTCCGGTATTGCGGAAAATACACTCAAGACCATGGGTGTTGGAAAACGAGAGGTCTGGTGCTGCCGTGTGTGCCGACAACAACATAGCGGGAATGAGTCTCGAAGTGAAGCCAGCCCGTCACAATTCGCGCCTCCTGCTGGTACGGAACATCGTCGGTCGCTGGAAGCTAAACTGGAGTGTCTCACCTTACTGAAGGCCAATGGTGACACCCTCCTCGACTTACCAACTCAGATGGATCAACTTCTGACATTGAAGCCGGTAGTCGAGAGCCTGAAATCCGCAGTAACGGAGGTTCAGAAGGCCGTAGACTTTCTGTCAGCTCGGTACGACTCTCTGTTGTCTACAGCCAGTACCAACTCAGCCGTGATAACAGAGCTCCACGAGGAAACCACATTGCTAAGAACCGTGGTAACAGAGCAGTCTCAGACCATCGAGAGCCTGAAAGAAGAGCTGAACGATGATGACCATTACAGTCGTCTCTCAAACCTTGAGATACATGGACTCCCTCATGCCCCAAGTGAAAACTTAGTCTCCGTTGTGGACGAGTTGGCTGGCAAGCTCGGCCTCGAAAACTTTCAGCCAAGGGACATACTGGCGGTGCATCGTCTGCCATCTCGGCGCGACGGCCCTCCAGTTATCTTGGTTAGATTGGCTTCAGTGTCGCTAAGAGAACAGTGGCTCGCCACACGAGGTAAGCTGAGGACTCTGGCGGCAGAGGGTTCGTTGCCCAAAATCTTCCTCAACGAGAACCTCACGCGAAAGAGCAGGGAAATATTTTGGATGGTAGGGGAGAAAGCAAGAAGCAAGCAGTACCAATTCACTTGGGTGAAAAATGGGCAGCCATTTGCAAAAAAGACAGGAACCTCATCACTGGTTCGGATCCACCGGTTGGCCGACCTGGAATTGACTGTCTAACTACTTTTGTTGCTAAACGGCTTAAAATAAGAGGGGATAACAACGGCGTCGAATAATGGAAGTACAGTTTCGTCAATATTCAGATTTTTCTTCATTTCAATGTTTCTCGGAACCAGCTAGTGATAGTACTCTTGGCTTCTTACATGTAAATATTAGGAGTATTCGTAAATATTGGGACCAGTTTGTAATAACTGTAAACAATATTTCATCACTGTTTGACGTTTTTGTGCTAACAGAGATCAATGTTAAATACGATTTCTGTGGTGAGTTCCGGAAACCGCGATATAAATAATATTTTCTTACACGGCCGATTGGACGAGGAAGAGGAATTGCGATACTTGTTCAGAACTTGTGGTGTACTGAAACACTCGATGTAGAGTTTTGCCATTGCGAGTCTTTGTCTATGAGGCTATGGAATGATAAGTGGTCCTTGATTTTATTAGCTTTTTACAGACCTCCTTCAGTTAATCCTTTAAGATTTTTAGAAGAACTAAAGAATACACTTGGCAATTTTCAGTCTGTCGAGATCTGTTTAGCAGGTGATTTCAACATTGATACGCTTCAACCCGCCAAGTCTATTGTATGTGACTATCTCAATCTTTTAGCGCATTTCGGTCTCGAGGAACTGATTTTAGCTCCAACTGGAGAAGAAATTTTGGATAATCATCTTGTGGCGCGGTGTCTGGATCATATAAGCATACGCGCTCCGAATGTTGTTGCAAAATCGGCCGTAATAGAGCAAGAATTAGCCGACCATTATCTTGTGGCGTGTCAACTTGCATTCCAGCTCACGATGAAATCAACCATAACGATAACAAAAACACTGGAAATAACTAATAGAATTAAATTTGATAATTTGGTTAAAACCTATGATTGGAATAGTTTACTCTCTATTCAAGATTTTGATGAAGTGTACTGTAGGTTTAGAGATATATTTGACTACTTCAAGGATAAATATAAAAAGGTTATCACTCTAAGGCGGCGTCGAAGTGAACAAGAATGGTCAACGAGTGATATTTTGTCAGCTATCCGCTATAAAGCTGTTCTTTGGGCTAGATCTCGGCGATCTCCAACCAATACCAACTTGAAAAAAGAATTCCACAGTATGCGAAATCGTGTAACCGCGCTTATTCGATCAGCAAAAAGAAAATACTTTCGAGATAAATTTTTTAAAGCACCTGGAGTTTGATAAATCAATTACGAGGCACGGGTGTAAAGAGATCGATCGATGCCTCCCTAGAGAAAGTGATCGGTAATAATACGAAAAAAACTAGTAGAGGATTTCAATAAGTTCTTCGCTACATTTTCTGGAGTAGCTCATGATGATACTATGTTCACTGCAGATTTTCTTGATTCAAATGTTTCCTCGGCATTCCTTCCCGAAATGTCTGAACTTGATCTACGCACTTCGCTTTTTAGTTTCAAAACTAACAAGGCGAGTGGTATCGATGGCATCAGTGCAAATGATCTGCGCCGAAATTATGATTCTATAAAACTTGTGCTCCTTCACATGTTAAATGGTTTCATTTTCTCCGGGATGATCCCGGTTGATTTGAAAAGTGCGCTAGTGAAGCCAGTATTTTAGGGGGAGAGCATAAAAAACATGATAATTATCGACCAATTTCCATTTTGCCTTGTATTGTCCAAATCTTAGAAAGACATATTTTTCAAACTATGACGGCCTTTCTTGATCGCTTTAATATTCTGTCGCCCAGTCAATATGGGTTTGTCAACAGACGTGGGACACAACCACTTTTAGAAGATTTTGCAGATGAATTGCATCTAGCTCTCGAGAGGCATCAGGTTGCTTGTGCGCTTTTTATTGATGTAGCAAAGGCGTTCGATACAGTGAGTCACAAGATTTTACTAACGAAATTGCAAAACATTGGATTCCCCGGCCAATTTCTTCTCTTCTCCGGAACTTTGTAACTGAGAGTACACAACTAGTTTCTATCGGTAATAGTCGAAGCTCCCGAGTTACCTTAAAAGCTGGTGTTCCCCAAGGTTCTGTTTTGTCACCTCTTAATTTTAACATCTTTTTAGACGATATGTCCAACTCAATTTCAACGTGTAAGTTGTTCCAGTATGCGGATGACACATTGTTGCTTTCAAAACATCTTGATTATCCTGTAGCGATCGCTTTACTCCAAGAGGACACTTGTCAACTTCATGACTGGTTTAAGACAAATTGTCTTGCGATTAATGCATCTAAAACTCAGCTTGTCTGCTTTCGTAATTCACTTAAGATATTAACGCCCAATCATCCTATATATATGCACACCTCTCTTTGTATATCTTGTTACTGTTGTCCTATATCTTATGTACATCAAGTTAAATATTTAGGAATTCAATTTGAAAGTGATTTGTGATAAAATTCCCATCTGTCAAAACTTTGTAAACGACTGAGAAATGTATCTTGCTTACTGTACAATACCAGATCTTTAATACCTTACTCAACGAAAACGACAATAGCTCACGCCTTGGCATACAGGGTTTTGCGTTACGGAATAACTATTTTTGGTCACAGCCCAGGACGATGGGGTCAAAAAATTGACTCAGTCTTAAAAGGAATATTTAAAAGCATTGTTTGTGGTTCCATATTGCAAACTGAAGAAAAGATCATAGCAGACTTGGACTTGCCATTATTCCACTCTTTATTGGTTCAGACCGTTGTATTGAAACATTTCTGGTGTGATAGTTTCAAGGTACCCCATGTCGTATATAGATCGCTTCGACACACCGAGCTCTGTGAAATGCCTTTTGTTGTGACAAAATACAGAAAAAGGATTCGAAACTTTTATGTTCCCTATATATTTAATAGCCTACCGGACGATGTTTACGCTGTGGACTCACTAAAAAAACTGAAGCAAGTGCTTCGATGTAAAAGTGCAACTTTTTGACTGTGCTGTGTATATGCATGTGTTTTGTGACCATCATCGTTTATATTGTGATGTATGTTGAGCTTTGAAGTTTACGTGTGTGAGGGCGCTTTTTTATCACAAACTGTAGGGCCTTGTCCAACAAGCCTATTGTCTGGCTTTGACAGACCCGACTCACTATCAAGGGAACTACACGCGTAAATAAACATTATTATTATCATTATTATTATTATTATTATTATTATTATTATTATTATTATTGTTAATAATATTACTAATATTATTTTGTATGTATGTAAAACATTTGACATTCTGTGTCGCATGACCAACCTCTGAAACTTTACGAACTTTTCTCAAGACTGTGACAAAGCTGACATTTTTTTCATTTGTACACTTGCTGTTACTGCGACGCTCAAGCTTTTTATGTTCTTTTCTTCACTTGATTCCGATGCGATGTTCCAGCGTTTTTTACTAATACTTTTCTTGATGCTACTGCGATGCTTAAGTTTCCTATTCACAATAGTACTTAACTCGATGTCACTTCAACTTAGGTTCTGTCCCACAAGCCCTCGATGGCTTTGACGAACCTGCATTAATTTCGACTAGTACCAAAGAGAAGCAATAAACTTTAATTATTATTATTATTATTATTATTTAAGTTTGTGAGGTATGTGTTTTTTACTAGTTCCAACATGAAACTTTTGTTCATGTAATACACGCCTACTCCAATGTCGATGATCACAATACGGCTGGGTTACAGCAACAAGTTCTACACTGCGCGACACTGTTAGAAACAAACATGCCATCGGCGCTTTTTATGTTTTTACTAATACAATGTATTAGTGACGAGCTAGAAATTGTAGACTCAGGTTGCTGAAAATTAGCACTCAATACCACAGTACTTATGGAGTCTCTCAATACGCTACGCATTGAAGGATTCTGTAGTTGTATTGATTACAGCGACTCAGTTCTGAAAAAGAAAACTTGGGGGACGCTTAAAGGGCTGCAATGACTTTTTTTACTAATTTTTAATTTGCATCAAACCTGAGCACACTGAACTTAGTGACTTAATGACACTTTTCTTTTCTCGAATTTCTTTTTATTTTAAAAGTTATAGGCAAATTAAAATTACAAAAACAAGCAAAAAATAACCTCCTTCATGACGTCCTTGGTTGATTGAGTGGCCGTGAACTAGACGAGGGGTAGTGATCTGAGCGAGCGCTCACGGCTGCCGTACTCCGTGTCGACGGCGCGAGAGGGCGCCACTAAAGCGTGTTCTGGATAGGCTGTATGTAGCGGGCAGCTAGAGCGGCTCTCATTGCATTTGCTGCGCGATTAAACACAAATTCGGCATGACACTTCATTGACCACAAACGACAGCAAACACGGGGTAAAGATCAGTTCAGAATGAGAGCCACTTCGCGCTGCCATACCGCGAAACGGCCAAACCGCCAGACAAAGCTGCTCACCGAAGGCCTTGGGAACACTCAGAGCCGGTCGGGTCCTTCGGTCCCTACGGCCGCAGCGCCGCGTACATCGGGACCTTTCCGTGTCGGCGCCTGATCCCACTACTCCTTTCTAGTAATGCGCCGCCTTTTCCACCGCTTGGTGGCGGGTATGTCGACGGATCATTTCTTGTTTTCGTACTTTATAAACTGCATTTGTTTCTCTTCTGATCTAAAATACTGAACAAAAACTACTTTTATAAATATTTGAAACGGTTCGCGCCACTTATATTTTGCATTTCGACTAAAAAGAAGCTTTTAGCGGCTCTGACCAGTAGTAAGCCCAGGACCTAAGATGTCACATTACGCGCGCTTTCGGTACCGCGGGTCGCCCCGTCGGTGGAGGAGGTTTCCGCGTCGTTCGGTCAAATTATGACGCACTGATATTTAGTTACTCTCTCCGTGCCCGCTGGCTTGCCCGAACCCCAAGAGACGTGGAAACCGCAAAAAACGTAGACGCTTAATTATGATTGCAGGGCCCCTTTAAGCTTAGCCTTTAGAGTGGATCGTGATACTGTTATTGGGCCTCGTTTCCAAAGCTTTCTCATATAAACCGGCGCACATTCCCAAGCCATGCAAGAGTGTGCGTGTGGTCTAATCGGTAGCGTCAAGTGTCACGTAACGTAACATGACGTTACGTGACGTATGACGTTACAGTGGGCTGTGACGGCAGGGCCCTATAAACCAGCTAAATTTAGCGCAAACTTTCCGCTAAATTTTGCGAAAAACGTTTGTGCTCCGTTTGGCGAAAACGTTTCCCGCCAAATTTAGCGGGTCGATAGGGCCATGACTTTATAGCCCTGCGTGACGTCACACGTGGATTTGCGTTATGAATTTTGGTATTTTTTGGACCCTCCGACGCCGACGCCGGATTGTCTGCTACATTAGCTTATTAACGCTATCGCGTTAAAACCCCAAGGACCACGTGATCTTTCTTCCTGTTCACAGTTTCGCGCCGAGTGCATACAGTTATTTAATGTTTTCACGTGTAGAAACTCTGCGTGCTCGACAAGCCTACTTGTAAGTTAAAGGCCGTATCTGGTCTCAACAACGTGCGTGTTATTCTGCTGCGCTGAGTTGCTCCTCGTTTCCGATCTTTCTTTCTCTTATTTACAGCATTTGCAGCCGGCTCCATCATGACACTTTATGGTGTTGCTTTACCTTACATGGGTTCGGTCACGAGGGTACGTTACACAGTTTCCATGCTCTAAATACACGCAGAGCAAGGACACAAAACATAACTCTTAATTATATCTTCTTCAAAAGTTTTTCTTCTCAGTTTTATAATGTGGTTTTAACAGAATTTTGTTGTCTTTAAGTTTTATCTAAAAAATACCATGTATTACTTGTAAATTACCACAAAATATTTTATCTCTGATTTGTGAAGAAAACACTACATGGTTTTCACCTAAGAGAGACGTGGAATGACGAACAAATCGTTTTTTGAGCTATTAAATTAGAAAAAAAACTACCTAAATTCAAATACAAATCTGTTTGTAAAAAGTGTGGTCCTCGAATTTATACAAAAATTGCAGTGCTGGTCACTATATTATCTTTGCACAACGGTGAAAGTGATTATAGACGCATATAATACGAGTAGACAGATTTCTTGTTTAAGCAATAACGCTCTTTCAATAGGTGCTCGTAAAACAAAATTGTAATATTATATTGCATTATAAATTATACATTTGGAAGGGTTAGCACTCCGCTCATTCTTAAATATTATAATATTTGCTCTGCCTATCATAGCAACATAAATGTTAGAGCAAAAATATTAGGGTCTTTAGAACATTGTTAGAAATTACATTGCAATGTATATAAAATGACGACTGATCTTTAACTGTGCACAATATTTTATGTTAGTATCAGCATTTGCGGCCCTCAAACTTTCTTGAACACATAACACCTTTAAAAGAAAAGCACTAATAGATGTTGCTTATTTTCTCGACGATCACCATCTTTACATTTTACCATTTCGAGCAGACACGATACATGCGTCCAACAAGATTTAAAGGTATCCGTCCGCAAAACTCCCATCTATCAAATAGGCTGCTAGCGTCTTAAAACAAATCATAAATACATAAGGTGAGTTGGGATATTTCAACCACTGCTGCGTTGCGACAGAACCTGGTAAGACAAATTAAATGCATTGAGTGCAACGGCAATGCAAATGATGTATTATAAAAAAATGTAGACGGTGCCAACGAAGATGCCCGAGCCGAGGATAACGACGACGAAATCAGCAGTTTGGTGCTCAGCATTTACGACTGAAGAATGTCATCAATGTGGCTGACGAAGGGCAGCTTATCGCCACAGCAGAAGGGAATGCTAACCAAATTACAGGATCGTAACCTGTATTTTGGAGGCATATCAAAAATATGTCCCCACTGCTACAAGGGCTCAAGGTCGGTGGAACACCTGGCAGACATATATGGCCGAATGCTAGATCTGTACTACAAGTTACGCCTTGATAAAGGCGTGAGATGCATTTCCTTTGCACCAAGAAGTATGGTTTGAGCCGAAGCAATAAGTTGAAGAATTACAAAGTTGAGAAGGTAACATTGAATGATAGGTACCGATCAGATCAGATGTAAAATCGAGACGGAACTGTCCCTTGAAAAACTACAAGCCCGACTTGATGATACATTAACGGAGAACGAATGAAGTCACACTGATTAAAATTGGCATCACCAACAAGAATATCCTGGCTAAGACCGAGTTACGGAAATCATATAAATACGACCTATTAAAAAATGAGCTCATTGCAATGTACCCCGGGCGCAAATCAATTACAGTACGTGCGGTGATGACTTGGGATGAACTCGTGACAATACATTTCAAGGGTTATATTAAACAGCTTCAAGTCACCGCCTGGCTGATGGCATACTTCAGTAGTCTTAAAGCGAACCTGCAAGAGTATTTTGGAAGACTTCCGAAGAATGCAGAGAGGGGACTGGCTGGAGGATGATGTTGACGAAATGATGGCTCAGCTCGAGACGCAGACCGCTGGTCTAGAACAAGAAGCTCAGTTAATGCCTAGATGAGCTTCATCTGCAAGTATTACTTGGATGCATTATACACAAAAGATGTATAAATTATTCTACAGTTAATCAAAGTTTATTCTAAACTCTAAGCAAACCTGGTCAAACTCCTACTATTGAAAGATTTTAGGTGTTGTTGATGCGAACCCATGCATGTCTATGCAGGTGAGCCTATTTTGAGCATGCAATAAATGATAAATGATTGAGTAATTTCTAGAAAATGGTAAATAATACTGACGGTTTCAAAACAAGAATCCTCGGAGCTACGTGTTTGAGAAAGTAAAGACAGTGTGGTTTTTTTTTTTTTAATTTCGGTTTCAATGATTAAAGTTTGCAGTAACCTTGTGCTTTATGCTTTCATTTTTTCTATTTGATAGCGTGTCTTTCAAAAACAGGTTCGAGGCTCTTAACGACCAGATAGTCTGTAATTAGGTATTTTATTTGTCCGCCAGCTGTCTTATGATTTCTAAAAAAATTAATCTATGATATCTCTTCAGATCTTTTTGATGGTTAACAGCGCTGTAACTGGACCTTTCGTTGGTCTGTTTTTAATGGCTCTGATGTTTCCATGCGTCAATAGTAAGGTAAGTGCTAAAACAGATATGACCTATATTGCTTGCATTTGGAATTGTTCGGTTCAATAAACCCGACAAAATAAAATTTAAAAAATCAGCAGAACCCATCCTTTGGGAATGATTATCTACGTTAATGCGAATAGCATCAAACGGTGCGGAGTTATGCGCGTTCGTCAGGTGGCCGGCACACTCTAGATACGCCAGCCCACTCTTGAGGCGATTCTAAATTTGTTGACACTTTCACAGCCCTGCGCACGATCTCCGCAGCCCAGCACGTGCGTTTGTGTCACTTAGGAAGGCGAGCAAAGCACGCGCCATACGCACAAACACTCAAAATGGTACCGACCAGACTTTCTGGCGTCTCAGCTAGTCTCAACCAACGGTACTCTAAACGGTTGTTTATATCTTTACCATAGGACGCGCTTACAGCGCTGTCACAGCTACCGGTGCGCGCGCGTTCCATGCACGAGGGCTCATTCCGCTCTCGTGAGGCTGAGCACGGCCGCTACATCACCCTCTCCCGAGCGCGGGAGAGGGTGAGCTAGCGGCCGTGCTCAGCCTCACGAGAGCGGAATGAGCCCTCGTGCATGGAACGCGCGCGCACCGGTAGCTGTGACAGCGCTGTAAAGCGCGTCCTATGGTAAAGATATAAACAACCGTTTAGAGTGCGTTGAATGACTGCCTTCATAGCTCTGTGGTTAGCGCGTCTGCCTGGTGATCAAAGGGTCAATGGTTCGAATCCCAGCCGGCGCCGGTCTTTTTTATTTATTTATCGACCCGCGGCGTAAGAGGTTAGATAGCCAGATAGATATGATAGATAGATAGATAGATACATAGACGAAAAGTGCGTGAAGTATCCAAAGAATGCTATTCGCATTAAAAATTAATGTCGGAAATTAAGAGTTCGAATTGATACTTCAAGGAAAGAACTCCTAAATTATAGAATATACTGACAGGCATATAAAAGAAGAGTTGCAAAATATTGCGATATTTAAACAGCATATTATAAGGGGTAACATGTTCCGTCACGCTTGTTTATCGGCATATTTTTAACATAAAACCGAAAAGAATTCCCACTTATCTATGCAAAATACAGCAATCGTAAATGCATTAGCATTAGTCCGAACTCACTCTGTACGCATCTTAACAGATTAAATAGCCACTAATTGGAATGTAACCTTTTAGGAAAAAAATATATATTTGGTACATTACAATAAAATAGCTTCCTCTTATCATATTAAACATGACTTTCAATTTTAGGGTGCTGGGACAGCCACGCTGTTGGCGATCACCTTTCAATTCTGGCTTTTGTACAATAAATTTACTCTGGAAAATCGTCCAAAACGGATTCCGGTAACATTAAACAACTGCCCGGTCAACCAAATTACATTACCATCACAAACAAGTAATGGATCATTTCTTTCAACAGGAAATGTGTAAGTCTCCCCAGAAACACAAAATGGCTCAATTAAATGCCATGTTGTAAAATTACTGAAGTAACTGTACAACTACTGAACTATCTGGTATGATTACTAAAATATGTGGCATCACAATTTTTGTGAAACTGTGAACATTATTCTTCATTCCAGGTAAAACTTTGTCCCGTTAAAATACGAATTGATATAAAGAATTAAGATAGTGCTAGGGCCCAAGAGCGAACAAAACACAGTTTAAAATATGTCAAGGTTTTTAAGCAAATTGGAAAACAACCTTCTTCAAGTCCTTGAGCGACAGCCAACTCTTCCTTGTGGTATATAAACTCAAAAAGTTAATAAGTTTACAGAAAACGTCTGCTGTAACTTTTATGTCTTAAAAAAAGTTTTCAAGTGTTTCCAGTTCGTTTAAAGTAAATGTGAGTGGTTTTGTGTGTGTAATATCAACTTTTTTTACAAATGCGAAAACATCTTTAATTGGAGTGCGAAAACCATGAAGGCTCGTCGATGTCGGGTGTAGTGTTGGGACCAAGACGAAACGGAGCAGGCGCAATAAACATTTCCACAATTGCAGGGAGTTTCGACGACACTCAGCAACTTTCCAATTCAAACGATACGTATAAATTACCAACTAAAAGTTAAGAAAAAATTGTCAGGAATTTTTTTAATTAAATTTTGATAGCTTCGTTTTATCTGTATTTACTGCTATAATTTATAATGCCACTTCAGGTTGCTTTGTTTACATATTTGCCTTAGAAGAATATCTATAGAACAAAATACTAAACGAATGATTTTACGGGTTTTGATTGTGCATGGTAGCAAGCGTTTCAACTTTATCAGGGTTCAAAATTAATAATTATATCATACAGTTCACAGGATGTCTTCATTCTCTTGAGATTGTCATCATACTGGAGCAACTCAATCAGCGCGTTTCTCGCCATTTTGTTTGGTCTCGCAATCAGCGTGTTAACAGGTATGACATTGTCAGACGTATCGTAATGTGCAGATTTGCTTATACGGTTGTATTCACAACAAATTTGAAATTCGGCCATGAATGAATATTTTCGGCAGTGATTACTGTATGCACCATGATATTTTAGTTATATCTGCAATTTAAAGATTAGAGCGTTTTTCTAAATCCATGTCGTTCTGCTAATTTAAAAAAAGATGTCTACAATGTGTTTGCTTGACTCTCATGGAATAGCGTAAGTTAAAATGAACACATATTTCCACTTTATATTAAGGCCTTCATTCCTCAATCAAACTGAATCGAAACTGATATAGTTATGGTGGCACAAAACAATAACATTATATTTTTCTGTAGCTACCAAGTCAAACTGTACTTAGGGGAAAAAAACAATATTAGTACTTCGTGCTACATTAGGGAAGCCAGTTTTAGTCATGCAAGTTTTAGTCTCTACCCGATAATTCCCAATCAGTGTTTATCCTTAACTGAATAATTTCAAAGTTATTCATTTAGTTTTTCCCATGAAGGCCATTAGTTCTAAGTGATTGCTCTTTGTTTAATTAACAATTTCCATTTTACTAACATAGCAAGCTAATTCAATTACTCTTGGTTAAAACAAATTAAAATATATTTCTAAAGTGTTCTTCTGGCAAAAACGATGTTTTACTGAAGTTTCATAAGGGTAATTCTCAACCTTGTGCACTTCCTTATTAAATATTAAGGTGGACTAAGAACTCATTCCAAGGTGCTGCACTTGACTGGTGACATTTTCTTGAAGCTTTGGCGATGGATGAATCTTATCTCACCAGCAGAAAACACTGTGGTATGTGAAAACAGCGCTTTTGTTCAACTTCAATGTTTGGAGGCATGTTTACTACTATAATAAGCTAGCTTAGCTATAGAACCCAGTTATATTGTGGAGGTAAATAAATATTTATTTTTAAGGCACCTCTAGACATAGCCTTCGCACATCCGTTAAATTGGTATATTGTGTCAACTCTATCAATACAAATGAACACAATAATACATTTACATTTTAATTATAGATATAGCATATTTTTTAATCTTCCTGTTGTAATATAGCAGAATAATATTAAAAGTGTATTATTACTTCCCAGAAAACCTTCCGCACACGAACATAATCCTACAAACGTTCACATAGTCTACTATCAGAAAACGCAGCAAAATATATATCATTCAAATCAGTTGAAAGAGCAGGGTTTCAATCGAGAAATAAAGAAGAGACAGGAGAGCGTGGGACGAGCTCTCTGAATGCTAATATTAAAATATAATGTCACAGGTACCGATTTGTCTAGTTGAATGACTTCGTGTTCCTTGGATCCCCAATATTGTCACGCTGGTCACTGAGCGAGGGCGTATGTGGCCGTATGGTCACCGCGCTTGACTGTCGCGAGGAAGATCTGGGGTCGAGTCCAGGTAGGGGAATGCTTTTTTTATTTATGCTTTCTACTTGTCGTTGTCGCAAGGTCTAAAACCTTCTTGTCTCATCGAGTTACAAATGTTCTACGTGACGAACGTTTTAGACCGAATGTTCCAGAATCCCGCGCCTGTACAAAAGGTACTCGAGTGGCGAGCCGGGGTCAGTCTTGCCTCAGTGTTCGATCCTGCATTTACGCCGACTTCGACGCCCGCGAAGATTTGTTGTTGTCTTCTGTTCACTTCTTCTTTTGGGCACAATGTCTCCGAATTAAACGTTTCAGTTTCCTGAGTAATTCTTCGTTTCGACACCTCGTCATTTTTGACAATATTTAGTGCCAAAAGCCAGGACGCTTCTGAATTAAAAGGTAAGCTGCACGCGCCAGACATTCAAGGCCTGTTGTTGCCACTCACTTCAACAGATCAGATGCTAAAGCATGTCATTTGAAAAAAAAAACAGAGGCGGAATTTTGGAAGACAAAAACACAGCCTGTTAATTACTGACTGCTGATGAACAGCCTAAATGCTATAGCGTTTCGCTCGAGGCAAACAAAAGAACAAACTCATCAACCATGCAAATTGAGTTCTCGATGATCCCAGACTGGACATAGCAACATTGTTGTGGCACAGGAAAATATTCAACACAAATGTCGCAGTACTTCAGCCAATAGATGGTGAGCTGCGACAACTCCTTCTAATCGAAGAGTCGGGGCAAGAACGCATCGCCACCGCACGGTAACAAGACGAAGTATTTATTGTGATATGCGAGTTCACCAACAAGATTGAATCCCAGCGACCTCGAGAAATGGCAGCTTCCACGGCATTTAGAGCAGCCCATGCTGATACAAAGGTAAACTCAGTGAGGCGTTATCCAGAAGTTAAAATTTGTGCTCAGAAGCTTTGAAAGAAAACTACATTATTGGCTTGCATTCTGGGTTTAGTTCGATGGCGCTATTCACAAAAATGTATTGTTACGAACGACCAATAACTATGACCACCACCGCCTGTGTCTCACTGTACATGCGGCTGATGCAGTAAGCGGACTACCAACGAAGGAAAAGTGCTATACCGAGGCAAGCATCATATTGCGACAGCAGTTTTGGGACAACACAAAACAAAAAAATAAAGAAACCAAATATGAATGACCTCAGGAATCTATCGCGCATTGGTTCAGTATGCCACATGAAAGGTCTACGAGACCTGTTCGTCAGAACGCCATTTAACACTGGATGTCTCAGTTCAATGCATGTACCGACATTAACTTGCTCGGTCAAGCACTGTGAAATCCTTCTGAGGGCACCACCTAACAAGATCATAATCGAGTATCGCCGGCAAATCAGCAACGCGTCAGCTCAAGACAAGGTGGTAGCATCGGCTGCTTCAACATCTAGGCTAGAAAATACTCAGTCGGTCTCAGTAAGAGAACTGGATGGAACGCTTTAATACCTGCCTGTGAAAGAAGAAAGCAGAAAAAGAAACGCTTGCCCAAGTAGCACGAACTGGGCTCTGGAAGGGGAGCCCATGTGGGTTGCTTTCCCAAGTCGGGCACAGGTTGAGCCCATTTACACAGCTCTCCTGGGCTGCTCTCGGAGGATATAGGCTCCCTTCATAGGACACACAGTGGGGCTACGTCGGCACCCAACACAGAGACCCCTTAGTAAGCCCCAGAAGGGGCCTAAGTGGACAACCCACATGAGCCCCGCTCTTGGGGCCAACAGGAGGCTTAGGTGGTTAGCCCACGTGCGCTGCCATCATCGAACACTCGGTGTGCCAATGTAGGCCACCCACTTGGTGCCTCTCCGAGAAATTCAGCCGTTCAGAGCTATTTTACTATTTCTCACACAATGTGGGATATTTTGAATGCCTCACGTTCGTCGTGTGGCTACTGAAAAAAAATATCGAAAAATGTATACTTATATAAATGTCTGTGTTTGATAGATCAATAAAATAACTGGACCAAGACGATCAGAAATCAATAATTTCACGCGTAAGAATAGAATAGAAAACCGTGCCCATTTCCATATAGTACCAATTAGATGGGCAATCGGCATTTATAGCCAGCTAGAGAAAGCGACGGACACTTTGAGGAAATGTTTTTAAACTAAATTATACGATTTTATCTTCGGCCGATGGGGACATGTACAACACCCGGAGGCGACCTCAGCCCGAAAGCGGGCGGACAGCGCTACTTGAGTGCCATTATTCTAACCACTGCGGGCTACACTTTGATCTCTGGCAAAATGCCGAGAACCATTTTGACCAAGACTACACACCCCGAGATTTAGAACAGACAACGACACATCGACTTTATTAAACTCAGAGCTCTGGTTAAAGTTCCCAACCCACGTAAAACTGCTTTCGCTACATTTAGACTGAGCAATATGCTCAGTATAAAAGTAGTTTTAGCGTGAACAAGTTTAGGCAAAAGCAAAATGTATCTCTCAAGCCTGAAATTACAATCTTCAGGGACTTGGAAAACATTCAATGAATCCCCTACGTTAAGCTTCCAGAATGTCCAATACATTTTCGCAACGTCACCAGAAATCGTCAATTAAAAAATTGCTGAGCAGTCCAAGTTTATCATTCCCATGCTCTGCCCGTATGGGGCCCACATTTATGCAAACCTTGCTCCTAAGAGCCGAGGTCGGACCCACGGGGTATAACATGAGAAACCGAAATAGGATATACCTACGTCTTGCCCCCTTGTAGCCACTATTTTCGGTAACTGTAATTCTATTCCGGAATGCTGAGGTGGGTTTAAAGGGGGCATTGCATGGGCAGTACAAGTTTGGTATGCCCATGCGGTGCACTGTGAAGACATATCTATGCTAAGTCTGTCCCCACTTAACCGAGGTGTGTCCCATGAGGGTATTTCTAAGCCAGCCTAAGTTAGACCTGGCGTCGCGTATCCTAAGAAGGCCCCACTGGAACACTGCATCGGCAGCAAAAATGAGCCTGTCATGTCTTTGCCCACATCTACGCTAACGTTTCCTTCAGGTAGCCGAAGTGGTTGCAGAAAACAAAGGGAAAAACAAACTAAGCTGTTATCATTAGAATTTAGATGTTTACGGCCCGCGCTAAAGGACCACGGAGAAAAGGATTGTCGGAAGAAGATGTGTGCCGTATCCAGAGGCAGACATGCGAACAAAATGTGGGAGCATAAGTTGGCCCTATAAGAAAATGCGAGCGTTCACCCAATGGTAACGAGGCAGTCGTTTATGTGTTTCCATAGCGGGCGACGGTATATTCCTTCAGATATTCAATGTATGACTATTCACTAACGAAGACGCCAGCTATGGCTCGGGAATGTACGGTTGTGGCATACATTGCAGATTTATTAAAAGGGAGAAAGCGCGACGTCTAGGATTGCGAGTTTTACGAAGAACAAAGCTTGCGCTCAATATTCTCTTTGTAACACTATCTTGCCAATTTTTGTGCTGTCGCAAACTGTTGTATCTTAGCGATCGACGACGCAGTTATTGTGGAAAATTGCATAGTTTCGAAACTATTTTGAGAACACAGAGGATGTGTGGGGACGTACCTTGGAGTTAATGAAACTGTTCAAACCAATTTCGTGAAGATGCAAAAAAAAAACGTTTACAAAGAGATTAGTGGAAAAGCTGTACTGAGTGGAGATTAGAAAAAGTCAACTTGAGCCTCGGAAGTTCATTGCAAACGAATGTTCGAGAGCTGGTATGGCAGCGTGGAAAAGGCAGTCCGAATAAGGGCATTGAAGGTTAAGGTCACACAAACCAAGGCGTCTAGTTTTATTACTTCGACTTTTTACTTCCTCCATGAAGAGTAAGATGTCTTATTCAGAAAAACTGCAAAACATCGACTTGACTGCACAGTATTTGTTGTTAAACTCTGAGTTCAAAAAAGTAGGCGTATAAAACCATCATTTCTATAGTTCAGTCTTATAATATCACGCGCGTTTTAAGGCTTGTGAACAAAAAAAAAACAAAAAAACACGAAAGTCTCTTTTAGCATAGTCCTGTCTTTTTATGTGCATGTAAAGGACTGTTTTAAGCCGGAAGATATGCTTTATTAAAACAAAAAAAAATATTTTTAATTGAGGCAATTTTTGAGTGAACTGATGCTCTCATCGCCCCCTTAGCTTTCAAAGAAATATCTTGCAGCGTTTTTTTAAATATTGTGCGTTCAAGCACACTAATAAATGAATCTTAAATTCCACACATCTACTTAATCATTACTTAAGCGTCGCAACACTGAGGGTTTCTTGTCGTTCCCTTGAAATGCTATGAACATTTTAGAAAACAGCTACTTTGTTGAAAGCATTCTTGCAACATGTTCAACCTGTACCTTTTGGAAAGGCCTCTAGTAAGGAACACACCAAGATATCACAACTGATGCAATACCACTACTACCGTCACAAAAAGCACCCGAGAAATGTGTTTTTGCAACCCTTACGTTGTGTGCCACTGCGCAAGGGTTCCGATTGAGGATCTTAAGGTTCAGCCTTGTTCCCTAATTGTCGCAGCAGTTGAGAAATCAGTGGCGTTCGTACTGTGCACTTCGGAAGTAAATCAATATTACTGTAAATGTATAGTAATTGAGGTGGAGATAGGCTAATGTTGAACTACGCAAAATTCGGCAGACAATTAAATGCAACAAATCAACATTGCATATACGCAAAAGTGATCCCTGGTAAAATACGGAGATGCCATTAATTGTTTTTATGATTTATATTATTATCTACAACAGACTCCCTGCGCATGTTTAGGTATTTTTCCAACACGGAAAGGTTTTCGGAAAAATAAAGCATTAATAAATAATCAAAAATATACCTATGCGGGGACACATAAAAAAGTTTCTAAATTGTATTAAGGTAAACATCAACTTTAATATTCATGTCGTAAGAGGACAAATCATATTAAGAATAATAAATAAATTTGACTTGCACTATTTTGCTCTGGAAAACTCCGCATGAGTCCTAAATCTTTCCTACAGATGTGCACTTATGCATGCCAAACGCGTTGCGTGAACATGAATAAATGTATTTCTACAGCTATGAACATTAAGTTTGAGCTTGCTCAATCTATTGGAATAATATTATCTGTTCTCAAGCGGCGAAAGTTCTCTGCGGCGGTTATTTAACGGCGAACCTTTTTCGTACAGCACACGAATGGCACAACACTTTTTCAGCCCACGATAGGGAATTTCACTGGTTCCGCTTGCCCTGTCATTATTTAATTTGTTTAAAAGGCTATGAGTGAAATCGGAAGAATGCACGCCATCATTTATAAATATTTGTGTCGTCAAAGGATAAGTGGAAAATAGAGGCTCCGATTTCTCAGCATAGAATTAAGAAACATTTAGGTCTGAAATGCTTGTGTAAGTAATGAACAAAAGGTAAGGGCGCAAACGAGCTGGTGGTGGTTAAACATTTCGAAAAAAACCCGAGACTGGGACAAAAAGGGACGGACAAACACAAAGTCTCAAACACAGCTGAATTTTATTTGACAACGAAAGGTGCTTTTATATGCGTCAAATCCTACACAATTCAAAAGAGACGAAGGAGGAGAGAGGGCGAAACCTACACAAAACAAAAGAGATGAAAGAAAGAGGAGAATATGGGAAACCGTGCACAAGCAGTACAACAACAAACAAACAAACAAAAACATTACAATAGAACAGAGTAGTATGGGTTCATTTATACAAAAACAAAGCAAGTAGAAGGACTAAAGTGCATTAGCCCCCAAAAAACCCCATAACAGTTTTTTTGGGGCTAATGCACTCAATCCTTCTACTTGCTTTTGTTTTTGTATAAATGAACCCTTACTACTCTGCTCTATTGTATGTTTTTGTTTGTTTGTTTGTTGTACTGCTTGTGGCACGGGTTTCCCCAATTCTCCTCTCTTTCTTTCATCTCTTTGTTTTGTGTAGGTTTCGCCTCTCTCTCCTTCGTCTCTTTTGAATTGTGTAGGATTTGACGCCTAAAAGCACCTTTCGTTGTCAAATAAAATTCAGCTGTGTTTGAGACTTTGTGTTTGTCGTCCTTTTGTCCAGTCTCGGGTTGCTTTCGAAATGTGTAAGTAAGCTCTTTGTGGTCGACTCCCACTATCCAGATAATGCGTTCAAATGTCTGTTTGACCTACGTTATGAAACTTACCACTTCAAATAACATTCTGCATCCAAATCAGCATATCTTTAAAGAGAGTGTACATAGGAAATAATTTTTTTCAACCTAATTTGGACAGAGATGTCTCAAAATAAATTTTCGTCGAAAAAAAAAGTCTTTCCAAATATTTTTGTCACAATACGAATTTTTCGATTTGCGGGCAAAACAGAAATTTTACCCGTGTGGGATGATGATGATAGAGTCTGTACTCAACTAGTGTACACTTAGAGGTCCAGCGAACTCAAAGCGCACACTAGTCGTGTACAAACGCAATCATCATCATCACCACCCGAAAGGGTACAATTTCGGTTTCGCCCGCAAACCGAGAAAGTAAATCGTATTGTAACATAAATATTAGGCAAAAAAATAAATAAAAGACGTTTACAAATATCTTTAATGCAAAATTAGTGCGCAGCTCTTGAGGAGGAAAAGGGGACAGTGTGGAGGGGATGGTCCCCTCCTCGTTTCCTACTCCTCCTTTTGCTACATCTCCTCCACTCTCTTCCTCCTCCCAGTCAGTTTCCCAGCTAAATATACCGGGAAAGTTACGTCACATGACTTGGTGCCACGTCATCTACAAACAAATTAATTTATTCACTATATTTAGCGGGAAAATTGCCCTCACGTTACTTAAAACACCAATTCAATTCCCCGCTAAACTTAGCAGGGAATCGAATTGGTATTGAGGTTTTGCGCAAAATCTAGCGGAGAAACTGACTTTATCCGCTAAACCTAGCGGAGAAACTGAATTTCCCCACTTAATTTTGCGGGGAATCGAATTGGTGTTGGGGTCACGTGACGTCAATTTTGCCGCTAAATTTAGCGCGGTTATACCGACGCCGATGGAAACGCCGACGCCGCTCAACCCGATAACTGGCGCCGATGAGCTGCGTTTTAAACGTTTTTTTCGGCGAACGTGCATTCTGAGACATACCTGTCTTAACCAAGTAGAACTTGTTTTTCCTAGGTTTAGTGTCCCTTTAAGGGTAGTATATACTTAACCTAGTGGAGTTGTACTGTTTTTTTAATGTCTTGCTCTGTATTTACTATTTAAGAAAAAAGGTACCCTTGTTCCGAATATAACTCAGCGCTATATTTATCTATGAGTTGAACTTTTGTATTGATAACAGCGTACTTTAAAAACAAAATATGAGGTTTAACACTTGGTTACATTAAGTTTGCCCTTAAAAGTATTCTGTAAACACTAAACTTATCCAGAATAGCTTATTTTTTCCCATTTCACAAAAAACATTTTTCATAGCAGTATAAACATTTCTATCACTGAAATTACTTAATGCAAGATCCAATATTATATTTGTTTAATTGAACTTTTACTTTTTTACATGTGAACTTCTCTTCCGAATGAAAGACACGCGTTTCACTTTCTGGAATGCCTGATCAGAGTAATTATAATATAGCATATTTAGTATAAACTTAAATTTTATTATGTACACCATTAAAGTGGATACACACCAAGATTTTTCATTCTAACTGTATTGAAGTTGAGCTCAGAAGTAAGATCACTATTCATGACTACCATTCTTTTCTTTTTTTTCATTTCAGCAACTTCAATCGAAATTTCACATGCGCAACGAAAATGTGTCTTGCTTGAACTACGAAGAATTGTTGAAGCTTACAAAGGAGACACAAGTTTGAAAAAAACAAGTGGTTTTCAAGAATGTAATAAAGGCTGCCAAAAAGACACGCATTCCATGCACTTGGGCGACATTTAAACACACACTCAGGACTCCGATGAGCAAGATGTCCCAATAAACTTCGGGAAAAATCTACTAAGACAAGAAATTTTATATTGAGGCAATCATTTCTAAGAACCCGTCAAACAACGTTCGGTTTTAATTACGCATTTGGCGTGTGTAAGTGCATATATTACCCTTGTCCATTTACACCGGGGAGGCAGCGAGGTGCCCACATGAGAACTCACCTCCTGTAAGCACTAAGCCACGTTCTGGCCATCTCATTTTTTTCTAGTGGCTAAAAAACTCAATTGTAATGAATAATTAGAGTCCACTAAATTGTTAATGTCTTGATAATATGGAACGTTTCGTAAACTGAAATGAGTGCGTGCATGTTCAAGTCCGCAAAAGATGCACTTTGTGAAAGCAACGCTTCTGCTTACATGATTGCACTTCGCTCACAATTCACAATCACTCCTTCCATAAGTAGTAATGTTTCGTGAAGGACTGAAGCGCAGTTGTTCTAGATAATTATGCCGTTTGGCACAACATGCTGAACGGTACGTTCAGCATTTTATGGACCACCATGACAATATGCAATGATTTTGAATATATGTATATATATATATATATATATATTTTTTTTTTAAACGTGATTAAAAAGCCAAAATAAGTTATGATTCAAAAGTTTACTTAAACTTTACAGAACAAAAACGTACGAAAACACGTTTTGTCACCTATACAAACGGAATTCTCAGTTTGCGCTGGCAGGGCATTGAAGAGGAGAAACGAAAATCACTCACTATTTATCACACTATGTTCTTGTAAAACATCTGGTAGTGGGCAGTGACTGGAATTGGACACCAATAAGTCCGGATTAATGGAGCAGGACTCCAGAAAATTCCTTATGCCCCAGCGCTCTGCACACACCAAGGTCGTCGCACTCTTCGAGTCAAGGGTATGCCCATAGTCCCCTATATAATGGAAAAGCCTGCAGTTTCCCTGCTAGAACGGTAGGCCACTAGCACCTTGTAAAGTGGGAAGAGGGGCAGAAAAGGGGAACTATTCTGAAGGCAGCACCACAAGGGTATCACAGAGGCCGCACAACTAACCGCCTCCTTTTTTATATTTTGCCGAAACAAAATATATCAGATTAACCTATACCTTCACTATGTATCCTCCCCTCCTCCCCTAGTGGAAGTATATGGTGGTGCTGAAAGACTGAGATTGGAGGAGAGTATGTCTTTCATAATGAGATGCGGCAAGCGGAATATTTTTTGCAATTAACAGCCCCCTCCACAATATTGCCACCAGACCGAGGGTATAGGGAAATAAATAAGCAGGTATGTCGTGGTGATCCCTGCTACTCAGACACTAGAACATTCGGAAAAACCGCCACACGCGTACACATGTTTTTTTTTTGCTCATGTCCACGGCAATTATTAAAACGGCAACAAGTAGTGTTGCATGTTTGGATGTGGACAAGGACGTTCATAGAAAATCACTGGAACTCCTTCATTGAACTATTTTGGCCAGCATATTAAACTAATTTGTCCAATATCGTGAATCTGCTTTTAAAAGCGATCGGTAGGCCTAGCAGGATTAGGGAAGCGGCGATGATGCCTGCTGCTGAATCAGCACTTGGCAAGCTACCCCCCCCCCCGAGCGCCAGGTACCAGAATATTCACCTTTACGTACTTTCACAGCGCGATCCACCCCATCCGATCTATCGCCACACGGTTCGACACCAAAGCTGTCTTATGAAGGTTCGAACTGGCAAGCATGTGTGACAAGATCAACGAGAGGGAATGCAAGCCACCTTGCGAGTAGAAACAAACCACCCATTTTTGAGTGTGGGGTAGAAAAAGTATACTCTGTACCCCTCAAATACGGAGCCCAGTACATCGGTCAAACAGGCCTGTGCATTATTGATCGGCTTCGCGAGCACCGCAACTAGGCAACTTCTAGGGACAAGTACCTCACGCACCCTATCGCGGCACACGTGAAAGATTGTTTTAGACGCGCTCATGATTTTGGCTGGACGGAAATCGAAGGAGCTCACCGTCAATGCTACGGACGCGAAATCATCTAAACTTTCCTCACCAAAAAAGAAAACAAAAAGGCTCATCGGCTTCTCTAACATTATCAAGACGGGAATAATAATGTTTTATGCCAGAGCTGGAAAAATCAGGGGACTCAACTTAAAAGGAACAGACATCACCATGAAACTGCGCTTCGCTCCCCCCTAAACTTAGAAGGGACGTCACCATGACACAGCGCTTCACCCTCCTCCCACATCTGTTTCCTTCAGTTCAACATGTATCGTCTCCTTCTCTCCCGCCTTATGTTCGTAAAATGTCAAGCAGAGCGTGAACTTTCAACATTGTAAAAGCCGAGACGTAGGACAAAAAAGAGAAGAAAAAGGGGACAACACAGACACAGGTCTGTGTTGTCCCCTCTCTAGATGCGGAGGATCTCTTGCTCGGGTCTATGTCCCGCGGCGTCGTAGTCCGCACTCAGACTACGCACGCGCAACTCTCCTCCTTCCCTCTCTCTCTCTCCAACAGCTGCGCGTTACTTTCTCCGCTCTCTCTCTCTACCAGCTGCGTGCACTGCGCGTGCGCTCGCTTGTACTCACACCGCGCGCGCACGCGCATCTCCTCCTCTAGTCTCCTCTCCTTCAAGTGTAAAAAAAAAATAAACGGCGAGCGGCGAGCGTTCCAAGTTTCTCTGCCGCGAGCCGCGACGAAGGCTCGCGTAGGGGGTAACGCTAGGCCAGTCGGTGGCGCCATCTCTCGACGTCAGCACGCAACTGACTCTTTCCTCGGAACCAACACGATGCTCCGCATCACCCCATGGTTTCCCTCGGGAAGATGGTGTAATTTTCTTCTCTTTTCTGTCCTACGTCTCAGGTTTTACAATGTTGAAAGTTCACCAGCTCGGTTGCATCTTCTCTGTAATTTCAGAGCATGAAGTTTAGAGCGCAGCTATTAGGCGCCCGTTTGCGGCTTGAGCGGCGTCGACGTCGCCATTGGCGTAACCACGCGCGTTGCATTATGGGAATAATGCAACCGGGCGTGACCGCGCGTCGCATAATGGGTAACTTTCCCCAATAAATTTAGCGGGGCATTTTCCCGATAAACTTAGCTGGAAAAATTTTCCCGATAAATTTAGCGGGGAATTGTTTCCGCTAATTTAAGATGGAAAGTTTTCTGCTATATTAGCGGGAAAAAATACCGCTAAATTTGGCTGAAAAACATCGCTCTAAATTTAGCGGAAAACTTTGCCCGCTAAAATTAGCGAAAATATTTCGCCGCTAAATGTAGCGGAAACATTTCCCCTCAAAATTTAGTGAACACTTTCCTGCTAAGTTTAGCGGAAATATTTCCCCTCTAAATTTAGCTGTAAAACTTCTCCGTTAAATTGAAGGAGAGGAGCAGGGGAGGGAGGGAAGGAAAGGTGGCGCATGCCCTCTTCTTCGTACTCTCCTTTCCTTCTCCTTAAGAGCTGCGCTCTAATTCGGCTTTAAAGAAAATTGTAAACGTCTTTCATTTTTGTCACCAGAGTTAAACATTGTTGCTATTTGAAACAGTGTTGTGGTTCATGTACGTCTGTCTTCATTTTTTTTAAGTATTGATTATAAAGGCATTATAATATTTTCTGAAAGTAATACATAACTGTAATACATTACTTTCTGTGTTTCAGAAGCATTTATTGTACTGTAAATACTTTTCTTTAGCAAATTTGTTGTAAGTGCAATTAAACTACAGTTTATGACTACAGAAGTCTGAAAACAAAACGAATAAAACAAGTCAGGCACCCTGATGATCCTACAAATCCATCCATATCAAACTCCCAAGATGCGAGGCGCCATTTTCTAAGGCGGTGAGCCTTTCATGCCGCGTGGGAGTTGGTTCTTCTTTCAAGATGTCTAAATGTATTCTTGGGCACTATGATGATGGAATTTCGGAAGTTGCTCGAATCGAGTTCGTAAAAAAGGAAGACTCGGAGGATGTTAGAGAGCACGGTAAGCACAAATTCCCCTGGTGTGTAGACATTGAAAAGAAGAACCGGGAGTCATTAGAAGGTGTCGACTCTTGGTTAGTTGTGTTATTAAAACTTATTTTATTATTTCGTCCTCGTCGCACCGCGCCAAACCGCTGTATTGCGAAAACTTTCTCTCTAGCAATGGCCTGACTCTCAACGTTTTGTCTACGCTGACTCTAGTGTTTTAGTCGTTGGGAAATTTTCGTACATCGTAGACAAGAGCTTTTGCATGCCCTCACAGAGCGTACGACCATTGCGCTATCCGTAGTGCACGATATTACCGAAAAAACCTTTTTGACAGCATGGTCGCAGAAGTGTCTTTGATATTCTTTCCTCCAGTGCGGGTGTGTTGGCTTTCGCTGATAGGGTTGTTCAAAAGTTATTAAGGGTGCTTGGAAGACTATGCCAATTTAAACATGCACTGCCTTGTCACATAAGAATTCTTATATATAAGGCGCTTTTGAACCCAATTTGAATTACTCTAACTCAGTGTGGGATACCAGAACTATGTCAAACATGAAAAAGACTACATCTTTTAAAAAAGGCCGTTCGCATACTACTCAATGTTCATTTTGATATACTTATTCCTTCACTCTTTAAACAGTTACGTCTAATACCTGCCTTCGTCATATATGAGAATGCTCTTCTGCAACGATATAGATCTGCCCTTCGTTCTGGTAAGCAGTTCCTTGAACAATTTTTAAACCTCACTCATATTGTCAGAATATACGATGTTTGTGAAGGGCCGCGTTGGAAAAGTCCATTAAATCGTGCGAATTACGTGTTTCAAATGCTAAGGCATAATCTTCAACTCGTCCTAAATATACGTCAGATGAATTATTCAACAAACATTGAAAGTCTGTTTCTTGTTACATTTAGACATATCTTACTACATTAAAATTGTGCATTTATTGTGCGATTGAGTGCTCTGAGTATTTTTTTTGCTCGTAAAATATATAATTATTTCTACAGTGGCTTCCAAGTATTTTTTGTGTTTTGTATTATGTAATCTTTACAACCCTATTAACTGTAATACATTAGCACTTGAAATGTAGAATGTGTAAATGTGTATAGGTATGTGTATATATGTGTGAATATGTATATATATATATATATATTCCTTATCTGTCCTATGTTGTCATCGCTTTTTTTTTTTGCTGTCGTTGTTTGGCAAATTGTAAGGGTGCATGGGCCTTTTCAAGTGAAATCTCCTTGACTTTTTAGCCTTGCAGCCTACATCAGCCCTTGATGGGAAATAGAGTATTGATTGATTGCTTCATTGAACAACAAAACCTGTGATTGCGCGAACGTTGCTCGCAAAGGTGGATGCACTGCGGATGTCAGCACACTTGCCATGAAGGAAAATTGCAAAAACGACCGGCTACAAAAAAAAGAAAGCATGTATTTTTAATGGACTATTACCGCTACGAACGAACTAAATGAACCTTTATGGGATTAATTTTTTCCGTATTTTTATCTTGGTGACTCTGCGATGTTACGTAAATTTAAGTAACCGTGTTGCTTTCTTCATAGATATTTAAACGTTTTACAGACACACTCAAAGCGGCCCAACAATTTAGAGCCTCCAGATGTACCAAGGCTTCGGCAGTTGATCAGAAGAATAAAAGCAAGGCACTTAGAAAGAAGGTAATCGAAGCACAGTTACAGTTAGTGATGGGGAAAACACCCGAGGTTCGGGATCAGACTGTTTCCGGAATGTTCAAAATTTATGTGACAAAATATAAGCAGTTTCAGTGTTCTGGGAGGTTAACGTGATGTCATAGCACAGTATGTACAGTCAGGAGCGAAAGGTTGGATAACACGGATGCACCGACCGGATTGCATCGACGCGCATCCGGGTAGTGCGGCGCCTGCTGCCGAGATCTGCGAGGAGTGCACGCGCGTCCTTTCCTGTCTGCTGGACTTCACGTTCACTCACTTCAATGCGTTGCGCTCCTGACCAATTAAAACAGCGATGAATGCCGTTCCGGGGCTCCGTCAGCTAGGATTATACTATCTTCGGCTATTGCTAGAAAATTAAAAGACGTTTACAAATCTCTTAAGTGCGAAATGATAGTGCAGCTCTTAAGATATTTTCCCGAACTATATAATTTTTTTTTTTGGGGGGGGGACAATATTTAAATATTATTATCTAAATCACCAGAACAAGGTCCTTCAACTTAAATATTATTGAAACTATATTTTGATACTGTTTAATAATATATATATATATATATATATATATATATATATATATATATATATATATAATAGATATAGATATATAAATATAACGTGTGTTTTGAAAGCGGGACAAACAAGTCACCGTATTCCAAAACTCGAGGATTGTCATGTGGATGTTGTCTTATATGGCTACACAACAGTAATCATATCCGCGTTTATTCCGAGCCAACTCATAACAAAAAGGCTCGTCACACGAACATCTGCCAAAGGATAGTTTGTATCATTTTAATTAATCACATCATGTTTAAATCTAGATGTACAAACATTTTTGAACTCTTAAAACTGAGGTTCACCTCTTTCTTAAATTTCAGTCGTCACGCATAGCTCTGAAGCTTGCCTTTAAAAAAAAACACAAATCAACCACCCCTTTTATCTGATTTATTTACAAATAAATAAGCTGCGCAAAGTTCTTCAAATGAGGCACAGTTCGAGCCTCCGCCTTAGGTATTTCTGCTTTCGAGTTTCAGGGTGTTCCTATGCCCAAAAATATTGAAAATTAAAGTCTCGGCATTTTCTAGAAGGAAAAACTTTTTTTTATGTAAGGCGAAATAAAAACAAAAAAATATCAACTCGCTAAGGAATGAGCCTACCAACGTATTAGTACTCATATATTAAGGGACACTGAAACCCCCCAAAATGTTTTTTTTTCCTTTTTTGTCAGGCGATTCATTATGGTGTCGGAATACTACCCAATTAATATTTTGCGACAGAGTCAAGTATTTTTTTAGTAAAGCCAAAAAACGCAACTGCGCGAAACCGAAACCGAAACGGAGAAGTGGAGAGGGTAGCGTGAGTGGCGGAAGTCACGTGGCTACACCCGACCGTGCGTTTTTTTTTTCTCCTCTTTCCGCACGTAGCAGACGAAACGCGTTCGTGCGCCGTGGTATTCCTTTGCAGACATGTTTGTTCCGCTCGCTGTTCTGTACTTCAAGATGAGTTGTTTTGTACATTTAAGTGTTGGCATCTAGTAGTGAGTGCCCGAGTGCCGTGGTGAATTTCCGTGATCAGCTCCGAAAAGAATACTCCCAAGATGTTGCGTGAAGAGTTTCCTCACATGTCCTGCATCTCAAAGTGACCAGACTGCACAAGTTTCCGAAAGATCAACGGGTCGGGATCAATGGCTGGCTAAAATTCCTGTAGAACCATTACGCGAAGCTCGGAAAGTGGACGCTACCCGATTCATATGCTCCTTGCATTTTGTGGAAAGTGACATACATTGAGTTCGCAGGTGTCAAAAATGGAATCCATATCACTTAGTTCAGCGACGTATCGTCCACAACAATTTTTTTTTCTGTGATAATTGTAAAAAAAGAAATGTAAACATCGCAGAATGCTTGACAAATAAAATGAAAGGTACACCCACACCCGGAATCGAACCCGTGCCCTCTGCGTGCGAAGCGGACGTCTTTCCACTGAGCTACTGAAGGAACTCTATCATGCGTAATTATGCAGCGGGTAGACTGTATGTCGTAAGTATGCTGCCGCTTTCCCTTCAATACATGCACTCCCGGCTTGAAGTCGAGCAGCACCACGCATAGGGAAAATTCGCACCACGTAAAGTAACCGTACGCGTGCGTATTCAACTCGAAGTACTCACTTCGTGCTTGACGTTTGAGCGAGCGATGTCTACAGCCAGGAGAAGGGACGACGGCTCGGCGACGTCTTCGTGCAATCGGCTTGCTGGTCGGGCGTGTCGTACGGGATGAATATCAGTTCTATTGATCGGTCCGAAATTTCTCTTTCGAAGAAAGACAGAATTCGCCAGTACCGTGAACGCCAGTTCTGAAGTAGAGGTCCAACGCCCGTCATCCGCTGTCATCCGCTAGTGCTAGTCCCAAGATACGCGAAACGACGCCATGTTGAGAATTATGCAGTGACCGCACAGAAAGATTCCGGTTGTCTCTCCTACATTTTTTTTTCAATCAACGTATTTGCAGCTTTTTTGAAGCCACAAAAAATTGGTTTCATATTTTTTTTTCTATGTTTAATATTGACTGTGTGCCTTCAATGACCCACGACTTTGATTAAATTTGGTGGTCGCATCGATACCTTAGAAAACGGCCCGTGACCACCGAAAACAGAGTGAGCGAGACTCGAACCGGCCAGTTCTTGATCGGAGGTTTTCGGGCGGAAAGAAACCGAATTTCAAGCCGCAAATTCTGTTCTGATTAGTTGGGCTCTCATACGTCACGTACAACTAAAAACCTCGGCGAGCATATATACCCTGTAAGTGTCCCTTTAAACATTTTAATACCGAGTCAGGGAGTGAAATCATGTGTATCATTTAATGTTTCAGTATGTTCGACCACGATACAATAACAAGATTTCCATGACATCTTGCGTGATGTATTTTCTTGTCACAGTAAGTTTTTGAAACCTCCCTTATTTACCAAATTTATTATTTGTGTCAAACTCACAATTTGCTTAAGACGAAAATGTCTTAAGCAAGTTAGAAGGTACCCTTTCTCAGCTAGCACAACAGGTCGGCCGACACTGGGCCTACATCGGCATCACCGGGATGTTGACGCCTCTAGTAAAAGGCCCTGGAGACAATATTGCCATCAAGGCGTCGGCGCGCGCGTGCGGCCGGAGTGGTTACTGCGCTTGACTCGTGCGGTTCAGGTTCGATTCCAAACGCGAATTTTGTTTATACTTGCCTATTATTCTGGCACCTGAGAACATTGCGCTTGTTTAATCTAGGCCCGAAAGTCTTCGCCGAACCTTTCCACGCCGATTATTCCAGAAGCCCACGCGTGTACAAAAGGGCTTCGCGTGGCGAGCCAAAGTCGCTCTGCCTCAGCGTTCGATCCTGCTGCTTCGCCGCTTTCGACGCCCACGCCCTGGTTATCTTCTGTTTTACCTTGGGCGCTAAAAGCACCATTAAACGTTTAGTTTCTTTTTGTTATCACTGCCTCATCAGTTGTCATTCGTGACATTTGGTGGAGGGTGGCACCACGCCCTCGCCGCGCACTCGAGCCCTGACAGTGCAAGTCCGAACACAAGGCCCCAAGAACCAACCCCAAGACCAGACCGAGCTCCGATCAAGTCGCCGAACCTCTGGCCTACCCCCGGAGCAACTTCGCCACCCAGGACCAGCCAACAAGGACACGACCGATGGCCGACCAGGCCCAGACCGTCAGCTCCCGCCGTTGTATACCTACCCCGTGGCCCCCAGAACTCCGACGCCTTTCCACGAGACGCCCACGAGGACATCGAGGACTGGCTGCAACACTACGAACGTGTGGCCCGCCATAACGGCTGGTCAGCTGAGCACCTGCCGGTGAACCTTTACTTTTCGCTGGAAGGGACGCGAGGTACTGGCTGGAAAACCACGAGGCTTCGACGCCGTGGGAAGTGTGTGCAAGCAAGAACTGAAGAAGACGTTTGGCCTGCCAACACCGACGCTGAGTCAGCATATCCTTCGAACAAGGACCCAAGGCCCGAATGAGCATCACCAGCTTCATCGAGGATGTTTGCGCCCAGTCGCTCGCGCCGACCAAGCCACCATCGAAAAAGAAGCTGCGGATACCAATGCGAGGTGTAGCGATCGACATCTTCGGTGGTTCGAACCCCCGCATCGACTGTCGAAGATTTCGTCGCCGGAGGCCATGAACATGGAACGCCCTCCTCGCAAGAGCCAGCCACTACCATCGGCACTCGAGGCCGCAGCTGCTGCTCCCGCATCGGCCACGACACGTCCGCCATCCTCGGCCTCGGCGACATCATCCTCAGACAAGTCGTCCGGGAAGAGCTTAAGAAGCTCCCGCCGACTGCTGAACGCCAGCCCAATCTCCATCGCCGAGATCTGAGACGAGGTTCCAGCGAGATCCAACCAGATGTCCCCGTCACCGTGGCCGCACCCGAAGAACCGACGTTGACCTACGCTGCTGGCCTGACGACCGCCGCAAGCTCACCGCCAGGTCACGGCACCACCCCGACGAACCTCCAGCGCCGCAGTATTCCCGACGCCAGGAAGATCGGGTGCACGGCCACCCGAACGAAAGCACGAAAGGCCGACGGTGGAGGACGGCCGATCGACGCCCGTTGTGCTACCACCGGGCGGTGAAGAGGCCGGCACATCGGCCGCCGATGCCCCTACAGACGGCTGGGGCTGCGCGGGATTTCCGCCTGAACGACCGCGCGCCCAAGGGTGACGACGAGCGCCCCTCGCGACGCCGAGGAGTACCTCCGACGCCTGCCATCTGCCCACCGCTGTCGCCTCTCCGCCGTGAAGCCTGCTCCATCGCCGTCGCCCAGGCGTTCAGCGTCCCCAGCGGCACGACCGCCGCCGAAGAGCCTGTCTCCCCTGCGTCGCCGGGAAAACCGAGTGCGGCAACGCCCTGGAGGTGGCGTTGCCGAAGACGACCAGCAAGTGAGCGCTACGAAGAACGACGGAGCGCTCCTGCTCCCGACGCACTGGCGCATCGCAACCGACGCCCTGAAACGGTGTCCTCAGCAACCCAAACGTCGTCATCGACGGCGTCAACGAATCAGCCGCTCGTGGACACCGGAGCAGACTACTCAGTCTTGAGTGAGGCTACTCCCGCCACCTTCGAAAAGTCATGACGCCGTGGACAACCTCAACACAACCGCCGATGGACACCCACGATGACCAGTCGGGAGATGCAATTGCTCGCGTCGAGATCCACGGTGAGACGTGCCCTGTGAAGTTCGTCGTTCTACAAGACTGTGCGAGGGATGTTATCCTCGGAATGGACTTTCGCGAGTATGGCGCCGTCATCGACCTCGACAAACCGGCCGACACTACGGAAAACTGCTCGACTGGGAGGAACCTAAAGCGACATCATCCGCGGGGTCCGAGTTCCTCGCAAGTCACGTGAACCTACCGCCGCGCCTGGAGCTGTGCCCCGTCGGGATCACCGAAGCTTCCGCGGCGAAGTTCTGCTCGAGGGAAGCCTCCAGTTGCCTTGCAGCAGGAATAGGCGTCGCGTCGAGGAGTAGCGGAACTTGCTGGCCGGCACTGTACTTCCGGACGAACTGGAATGAAACGCAACACCTCACGAAAGCGCAGCCGTTGGCCACGTCGAGGACCGCAAAAACTCCGCCAAAATCGCCGCCATTACTGACGAACCCTCGACACCTCAGCAAGACAGTACGTCGCCTGCACAGCTCGACATCGACCCTAGCTTCCAGGCCCAAAACGACGGCAGCTGAGGCAAACCTCCTCGCCGGAATACCGCGATCGCTTTGCTACGTCGTCGAAGGTGCGCCGTAGCCATTGCGAAGCATCAGACAACGAGGACGACGCGCGCCCTGTGCATCGATCACCGTACAGAGTCTCCATTAAAGAAAGGGAGGTGATCCAGGAGCAAGTTCAAGAGATGCTGAATGACGATATAATCCAGCTATCGTATGTCCTACTTCTCCAATGTACTGGTTAAGAAGAAGGACGGAACGCTTAGGTTCTGCGTGGACTACCGACAGCTGGAACGCGGTGACGAAGAAAGACGTTCATCCACTCTCTGCATTGAGGTACATTTCACCGCTGCTTTCACTCCCGGATACTTTTCATCGATGGACCTGAAGAGCGGCTACTGGCAGATCGAAGTCGACGAACGGGACCGAGAGAACAGCCCGTCACGCCGGATGGACTGTACGAGTTCAAGGTTATGCCCTTCGGATCCGCGCACGGCGCCAGCAACTTTCCAGCGTGTCATGGACACCGTACTGTACCCAGCGGCAGAGCTGTCCGTCTACCTCGACGACGTCGTAGTGTTTTCCGGCGACTTCGACGAGCACCGGCAATGACCTGCTGTTCTCCAGGCCATACAGACCGCCGGACTCACCCTGAAGCCGTCAAAGTGTCGGTTCGCCTATGACGAACTGAAATTCCTCGGTCACGTGGTTATTGGGGTAACGAAGGCGTTCGCCCCGACCCAGAGAAGTACCCGCGCCGTCGCAGCATTTCCAGCGCCGAGAGACAAGAAGGCAAAGAAGGTTCCTTGGATTATGCGCCTACTATCGCCGCTTCGTCGAGATTTCGGCATTTCCGCACCGCTCACAAACCTCACAAAGGACGCCGAGAAGTTCGACTGGCCGAGGAGCAGCAGCAGGGCATTCGACGAGCTGAAGCGACGACCGCAGACTCCTCCCGTTCTTGGACATCGACTATGGATGCGGAAACCGAATTACACGGACGCCAGTAACGCTGGACTTGGCGCGGTACTGGTGCAAGTGCAACAAGGCACCGAGCGAGTTATCGCCTACGCAAGTCGGACTGTCCAAAGCGGAGAAAAATTACTCCACGACTGAAAAGAATGCCTTTGCGGTCGTCTGGCAACGCTGGGTGTTTCCTGTCCGTACTTATGAAGGAGCCCGTTCCGTGTAGTCACGGACCACCACTCGCCTCTGCTGGCTTGCGAACCTCAAGGACCCGTCAGGACGACTCGCCTGATGGAGTCTCCGACTACAGGAGTTCAACATGACTGTAGTTTACAAGTCAGGCCGCAAGCACAGCGACGCCGATTGTCCAGAGCCCCTGTCGAGACATCCTCCGGCATCAATGATGACGACGAGTGCTTCCTTGGGGCGGTCAACACCGACGACACAGCGCGACGTCAAAGAGACGACCCTGAGCTGGGTGCCCAGACGAGCACCTCGAAGGACGAGGGGGTACTATCCCCCGTGTCTTCTTGAGAGCCCTGCCGAGCTTCGTCCTGCGACAAGGTGTGCTTTAAAGGCGAACTTCGAGACAACAGCCTCGCCGCGGCTGCTGGTAATCCCGCCGACCTGTAGAGATCTTCCAAGCCTGTCACGACGACCATCCATTTGGCACCACAAGGGTACACGCCGCTGTGATTCGAGAAAATACGTCGCCAAGGCTACCACCGTTCACCTCTACACTCGATCATGCCAACATGTCAGCGACGCAAGAAACCGCCGACGAAGCCATCAGGACATCTGCATCCGATTGCTCCCCGTCTACGCCGTTCCAGCAGATCGGAATGGATTTACTTGGCCCTTCGCCGTCAACGTCGGGAAACCGCTGGAGGAATCGTCGCCACAGATTATCTCGCCTGTACGCCGAGACGAAAGCCCTTCCATCAGGTACGCCGGAAGGCTGTTTTTTCATCGAGGCCCATCATCCTCCACCGGCGCGCCCTGGAAGTCCACGACCGTGGATCATCGTTCCGCCCAGCTGACGAAAGAGATCCTTCGGCCCAGTGGCACCGGCCACCGTCGAACCACTGCGTACCCATCCGCAGACAAATGGACTAACAGAACGGCTGACAAAACCATCGCCGATGATGATCTCAATGTATGCCGACGTAGAGCGCGAAGACTTGGAATGAGGTGTTACCCCATGTCACATTTGTTTGGGTCATTGCTGCGCAAGACCTATGAGCACTGTTTCAGCTGGTGCATGGCAGGAAAGTACGAGATACGCCGACGCACGCTACCCCCACGAGCCATTGACGGAATACCTGACACCATAGGAAGGCTCAACCGAGCCGAAGAAGTCCGCCAGCCTGCCCGACTCCGAATCCAAGACCAACAACGTGTCGACGCTGCCCGGTACAACCTTCGCCGGATCGACGTTCGCTTCAAGCCTGGGGACCGTGTGGGTTTGACCCCAATACGACGACGCGGTCTAAGCGAGAAACCTCAGCGCTACTTTCCGACCCTACAGTGCTTCGCCGACTTGGCGATCTGAACTACGAGGTGATGCCCGATGGAACACGGACTTCATCACGCCGCCCTCCACGACCGGAAGTCGTTCACGTCGCGCCCGCCGTACTACGCGCGATAAGACTGTGAACTGTGATCTCGTAACGCTGTGTTTTGCAAGCTTCCCGCATTTTCCCATTCTTTTGTTTGTCTTGCTCTGTTCTGTTGCCTCACGAGTGCATCAGCGCGATGCTCTTCAAAAGGGGGGAGTAATGCCACGCGCCGCGCGCGCGTGCGGGCTTCATGGTTACCGCGCTTGACTTTCGTGCGGAGGTCCAGGTTCGACTCCGGGCCCCGCGAATTTTGTTTATACTTTCAGTTTATTACTCTGGTGAATTCGAGAACATTATTGTTTAATCTAGGCCCGAAAGTTCTACGCGTCGAACCTTCCACGCCATGATTAACATTCCGGATAGCCCATGCGCGTACAAAAGGGGGCTTCGCGTGGCGAGCCAAAGTCAGTTTCGCCTTCAGCGTTCGATCCTGCTGCTTCGCCGCTTTCGACGCCCGCGACGCTCTGTTATTATCTTCTGTTTCTTTTTTACCTTTGGGCACAAGTTCGCCCCATTAAACGTTTAGTTTCTTTTGTTATCACTCGCCTCATCAGTTGTCATTCGTGACAATATTCGCCCGTCCAGTTCGACCGCCACAGGTGCACGATCTTGAGCCTCCTCGCCGTGTGGTCCTGTCGAGCTCTGCTCACAAGCGAAGCGAGGGGGGGGGTTGGGGGGGGGGGGTGTCGCCAACGCACCTTCGTATAAAGGGACAATAGGGCGTTCCACAAAGTATTACCTCTAGGCTCCAGATGACCCTATTCTTCCATTTGAAGATGACCGGCGGCGGTGTTCACAAGTTTGGGACGTTGACGCCAACAGGGCAAAGAGTCGTCTGCAAGTCCCCCTCCCCCCCCTCCCTTTTCCGAACGACTTTGCGTGGTGCGGGAAGATAAGGGCGGGCCTGTGAAAGATTCACTTGTGTCGAGCCAGCATTGGCTGGGAGTTGGAAATGAACGATTTTCGCAGGTGAGGAAAGAAAATGTGAAATCTTTAAAATGAGCAGCAAGCAGCTGGGAGAGTGTGCTCTCAAGTTGAACCTGTCAATATGTAAATGAACAGATTTTTACGAGACACCCCTCCTGTTCCCTGATCCTCCCTCATTCCTGCTTCCTGGTGAGGTCCTTGCCTGGCTCGGCTACCTGTCGTACTCCAACTCCCGGACAACCGTTCGGTCTCAAAACGGCGGAGCCTGGCCGCCACTGGTCAGGCTCCTCCATCCAGTTCCTGGTACTGGAAGACGTAGGCCAAGTGCTGGCCTACATGCTGTGCTAGCTGAATTTTGACTAACGTTAGTAGCGTTGGGGTACGTCTAGTCAACAATGTAACGTAATAGTCATGGAAATAATATCTAATCATTCCTAAGTAAGTCTTAAAACACCTGTGTAACATTAAGCAGGTTATTTAAAATTTCGTAAGCTATCCCAGAGTTAGAACTACTGCATTCTAAAATTTACTTTAATAAAGTTTGTCTGAAGCTATTAAATGAAAAATATGGTGGCAGCAAAATAACGTAAGAAATAGTTACGCCCCGAATTTCCGACAAGAAATCATATCACTAAGCTGCATACTACCAGCCGCGGTGCAGAAAACATATTTAGGTTATGACGGTTCATTCGACCAGGCGTTCAGCAAAAGTAAAACCTCCAGTTTTGCCGAATCTGTTCGCATGAAAGAAGAGGGACAGGAGAGCAGAACAGGGACCTAATTGGTCTAACCCACCAGTTGAACGCTTGCAGCGTTCGACAATATCCGGGGGTATTTTGTTCTCCAACTAGCTCGTGATCAATTTCGAGTATATAATTGATCCTTTTTATTTATCCAGTTTCCTTATAGTCATGACCATATGCATGTAGTGAAGTTTCAACCTCATCTTGAAGTAGTAAGCACACGCTGTGGCGGCCACGCCGCTGAGGGAGGCGATGCAATATGCCTTCGTTTTCGAGGCCCGTTCGTCGCAGCGCTTTCTAGATAGGTGCGGTCCTGGCACGATTCTAGCTACATACATTATCTGTCTGCGTTCATTGTTCGAAAAGTGGAGGGTGGCACCACCCAAACGTGGCCCTTGCACAGTGGTACAAACGCTGTAGTTATTTGGTACCACAAAGCAAAGTGACTGTCACTGCAACTTATTCAAAAATAACGGTTACAAAGAAAAATTGCCTTGTATATGTTTTTTAATTTTTTTTTAAACCGGGCACGACGAACAAAAGAAGCTTAGGACAAACACAGAACTTCTCAAACGCAACTACTAAACTTTATTGGCACAATCGTGTACGTACCACCTCCCACGCGCGTCACTCGGCAAAATTTGCACACGTCCCCTTGACCTTCGGACAGTGTACGTCTCGTCTCACTATATCTTCAACCTGCCGAATTCGTCGGTTCGTGTCGAGTATTTACCGGAAAGTCTATTGGACGCATGCCAGAGCACCTACACAAACTCTTATGCCGCAACGTGTCATAAAGACAGGAACGTTCAATGTAAGCCTCAAGAGACGTGCGGAACCCGCTGCATAAACAAGCCGCGAGCAGAAGTCCGTAACCTGCAGGGTGTTCCCGAGCGTGGGCGTAAATGCAGATTCATACCAATGAACCAATGAGCTGAGGGATATAACGATGTTGACAACGGTTTTTCTAGGGGGTTCATTTATCGTACTAATATTTCATAAGTGCAGAAATAAGGGAAACAATCTAAGTTTTAAAAAAATCCTGTTTTGTTTTATGGACGTGGAGGAAAACGGAATAAACCTGGTTTGCGCTGGTACCCACAAATGGTGCCACACTCGCTCGTATCTCCTGGATCAAATTTCAAGTGTAAATGCGAAAACCAATAAAAAAGTGCAATAGAAAGAAAGAAGAAAACTTGTTTGTTAAACTTAGGTGTGTTTTTTTTTTCCGAAGTCCTACACTTATCAGAATTTCATATAATAGCTGCACCATATAAAAACACCCTCGTGAAAGGGTTCATTGCACTCAGCTTATGATTTATTTGTATGAATTTCTTAGCGCCCGAATAAAGCTCGAAATACGTACCCGTAATTGCGACGCGAGGTATTTGGGTCGCGAAGTCGCAACATGCGTTACATACATGTTCAGGAAACTCCGTTTCATCTGATGCGGGACAGCAACGGATCCTGTCAGCCATCCAGTACTACCCAGCGCTCTTAGCGCATCACGTGACTAAGTGTATCGGGCGTCGCTATGACCGTTTCTGTAAGGTCAGGTGGCACTCACACCGCGATGGAATGGCTGCGATGGCTAGTGACGCGTCCCTTGCAGTTCATCGTCGGGTGAAACGAAGTATCAACACTTCGGTGTACAGAGCGCTGGCTCGATGTTTGCTCTCAGTTCCGCCATCGCGTGTCGGGGCCACCTAGATCGTAACCTATCTAAAGCGATATAATATAATTTTGTTAAGACATGTGATAAACCTTTTTATGACCAGATAATTGAAAGTTGTATCTTGGGTGCACAGGACAATTTTGGTTTTAGTTGACTGGTGACTTTTTTCTTCACATATGACAGACTGGCACTACCTTTGTCACAGTAGACAATTTATATTACTAAACAAATCTTTCACGACCACCGTTTGTAAAAGCTTTCTAGTGTTATACATGTATTAAAACACTACCTCCTACACTCTTTAAAGTTAAATTTGTGCAAGACTTATACATTCAACGAGATTGAAGTGAATTGTTAATGTGCATGAAAACTTGGTAATATTTCAGGAATGAATAGGGCACCTTTTTAATTTCAGCAAAGCGCGGAGCAGTAGCCATATGCTCGGCCGCAGTGGCAACATCAACAAGCGAGCCACATTATATCTGAAGCGCGGTACATTTTTTCTCGTCAGTTGCAAATCCTTTAAACATATTTTGCACATCTTTTATTTTCCGTTCTTGTTGGGCAGCCTGGCGATTGGGCTGACAGGAACCTTCTACACAGCTCTTGTAAGCAAGCGTTTAAAAATATTTGTGCATTCTGAAAGCCACAGGTATGCAGCCAATATTTCGCTAACAGACAGTTCCTCCAGGGCTTTGAAATATATCTTTAAAAAAGTAGGCCCTCATTATAAGGCTTCCCGCAAACACGTTTCGAGTTTCCTTAGTAGCTTCGATAAATTTCGAGTTGTTTTTTAAAGCAAGAATGTGCCAATAATTACATTAAATATATTCACGTTGGATATGCTCTCGTTCAAATTATTCTCCACAGAGGTTTGAGACTCGTACCCGATTATGTCTACATAATTATTGTTTCCGACACGTCACTGGCAATTTTATATATATTGGGTGAGCTAAAGAATCTCGGTATTTCCCTTTGTTCGAAGACGAATTCTTTCTATATGATATAGAGTCAATTGTTTCTTGCATGGAGGACTGAGAGGAGTTGTCGTGGACAGACATCATGCAAGTCGTTATTGCTATATTAGCACCAACTGCGATCATCGTGAAGATACTTTCTGACTCTCACAGCGGCATTTTCAAGCTTCGCCTGCTCAGCGACTTCGATTTTGGTACCTTCGTAATTGAGTATGATTTCGTTATTTCTTTCAAGAATGTACTCAAGCATAGTAGTAGTATAAATTATGATTCCATTTTCTATCGAAGTTATCGAACACTGTTAATTACTAGCTCTTTTATGCAATATTTGTTTATTTGTACTTACGATGGAGACGAAATTATTGATAGATGAACAAAAGATCGAAAGAATTTAGAGAACCCTTAGAAAATCAAGGAGAGGGCTTTATAGATTTTTCCGCCGTTAAAAGTTAGGGAGATTGTTAATTTATTTATTTTTAAAACAAGAACTGATATAGATTTCGTTTTTTGTTTCTTTTTATTCGACGTAGAGGTAATTGTAGCTTAAGCTTTTCCCTCTTGTTTGGAAAAACCTTATACACACAGTTTCTACTATAAACGTATTCGGCTACACCTTACACAGTGAACTAAAATTTATGTAATCGATTGACTAGCTAAAGATATTCAAGAAATTAACCCAGTATGTAAAAGATCGCGGTTGGTTTAAACGTATTTCCCCCTACCTTACCGCGCCAGCCTCTACCAATGCGGGTTGTTTATAGTCATCTGGCTGGGGCCGCTGAGATTCCTGAAAAAAGCTCAATTGAAATACATAGGACGTGAGCAAAGTAGACAAAATCTCACCCATATCAAACAAACTTGTACAATTTCACACATTTTGTGACTGCACCGCAGTGAATCTATACTATAAATGTCGACACAATATTACATTTTATATTCGTATCGGCACAATTGTTCTACAGAAAAATATGTATGTCTTCTAAACGCACTCTGTCAAAATACTCAAGGTTAAGGGGGAAAATCTTAAGTACAGTAATATTTTTTATCGTACCTGGTTGAGTATGTTTGAAGCTCTTTGACACAAAAATAGTTCATTACTCTTTTTATGCAGATCAAAATATGTCTTCGTTCTTTTGCGGTTGTCTTTATACTGCAGCAACATAATCAGCACAATTATTACCATTCTACTGGGACTGCTGATTAGCTCATTGACAGGTATGTTACTAAGATGACAATATTATTACCTAAATATGCACATCTGTTGGTGTTCAACATCCGAGATGATGATGGTATGCACCAATATAAAATCAGCTATAGTTTTTAATCCCTCTTTTATTTTAAGTACATTTTCAGTGTTTCGGTGAACTAAAACATAGTTTTCTACGCCATGTTATTTATAGTTGTTCCTGAGATCTCTAAAGTCTAGATAAAGAAATATAACTTATTTTTTTATTACATGACCCCACTGCGCCAAGAAGCATTATTGCAGGAGAGAGGGGGGGGGGGGGGTAAATCTGTACGAGAAATATCCTCGATCAAAATCACACGGAAGAAAGCAAGTCCGTATATCAAATTTGTGCAACAAAATCGTAACACTTTAACTAATGGAGCCACATTGGTATTAAAATAAAGCCACCCAAAAGCGGATTTCGGTAGACGCAAAAGAATAAAGACATGCATATCACTCCGTAGTTCAATTGGAGAAATGAAGAAATAGTTGTATCTTATGCCGATCTAAACAAGCATCGCAATAACAGGGATCTTGAAAAGAAGAACAGACCCAAACACAGTGTTGCAGACTAGGCATTCTCAGAACGCACATTCACAGAAATAAAAATTAAATTTTGTTCCGTCCAAGAATTACGTGATAATTTATATAAAAGAGGGCAATAGATAAAATCAAAATAGTGTCATTAGGCAATTAATGTCATTGTTTAATATTTGCGGGAAAAATTTGAATTTGAGTACATTAGAACTTGCTGGAAAATGTCCGTCTTTCTTTGAATGGTCTAGTCTTCTGTATACAAAGTGCGGCAGTTTGAAAAATTTAGATTTTTCCAGTCTAGTTTGATAATAGTATATCATATGTAAACATTTTAGATGAAGACGGCATCTTCTAGAGTTTAATGGTTCCCAGTCTAATTACATTTAAGGGCATTGACGCGTTGCTTGCAATTGTAACGTTTTGTAACGAACCTAGCTGTTTTGCTTTGTTTTTGCTCACTTTTTTCTTCTAAGTAGCAATTGTCTAAGCATTTTTTGTACCAAGTTAAGGAACATTTAGCGATAACACTTCAGTTAAAATTTAAAAAAACGCATCAGTCAGCGACACTGAAGTACTGAAGTGCACTTAAAAAAAACTTCGATATATAAAAACTATGCCAGCAATATCTTATTGCTCTCATAAAGAGCATTTTTTATCAATCAAATACAAATTCCTATGACGAAAATAATCCCTGGAAAAGGAGAGCAAGAGGTACAAAGGACAGACACAAATCCCCAAACATACTTAGGTGACTGGTGCGCGACCGAAAAAACCCGCCTGCTCCGGGTATCGAATCCGGACGCTAGGTCCCTGGTTCGATACCCGGACCAGGCGGTCTTTTCGGCCGCGCACCAGTGACCCAGCTCTGTTTGGAGATTTGTGTTTGTCCTTTCTCCCTCTTGTTCCCCTTCTCCAGGGATAATTTTCGTCATTCTTGTCTAGCTCGCTTGCTTCTTTGCATTTAATTGCATTATAATTAAAAATTCTTAGTTTCGAAGCACTCATTTTTGATCAATAAATGTTTCAGCGGTCAAAATAAATCATTAGTAGCGAATGGAAATGACGACAAAAAATATTTAAGTGGCATTATGACGCAGTCAAACCTTGCTTACTCACCTCCTGTTTGAAATATTGTTTTCTTCTGTCGAAATAGATTCCAGACTTGTTACAAACATTTACATTTGACAAGACACGTCTTCCCGAGACTTTGGCGAAGGATGAACCTAATCTCGCCGACACATACTGCTGTGGTAGGCTGTAACTACAGCTTAACTGAAGCTTCTTTCATAAAACGTGTACTCTCTGATTGTGCAATATTATGACATTAAATATTATCTTATTATTCGGTCACAAATATAACTAAGGAAAATCACTGTATAATTGAATAAAAAGACATGCTTGCAATTTCACTTCTCATTACGGCACGCTCCATATTTAGCTTTCGGTGTCAGTTTTGTTCTCATTATTTTGCACGTGTTCTAATTTTTTACAAGTGCACGTTTGAATTACTTATGTTACCACATACTTGGCATAACGAAATAATAAATATTATACGTAATATTTTGGGTGCGCACCTTTAATTATGCATTGTAAGCAGGGGCATATCTATACAGAATATATCTTCCCACCTTTTTTCAGCAGATTTCATGAGATGGTTACACACAAAGAAAAACCCGCCTGGCGTCAAGGGTCAAGAACTGCAGATGCTCACCATAGAGGCATAAGTTTAAATAAATCTAAATAGGTTTGAAACTCTCATTACTGTATCGAATAAAGACACGAGCTGTGGGGTAGCGATTGAAGAAAAGAGGATGAAGTTTAATCATGCGTCCCTTAAATAGCCTGCGGTGGCGCTGCCCACGGTGCAGCAGGTTGCCAGAGTAGCAGCACCATTACACCTCCCTTTCTTTATGAGGGATGGCGGAGGCAGTGAAATTACGGGTGCTGCTGAAAACGTCCGTCGTACCACAGTCTTGTAGGGTGGTTGTCGCGCAGGTGTTCGTTTCGCGGCAGTTCTTTGATCTCTGGAAAGCTGCCCTGTCTCCATGGGCGTGTCTGCCACGAAGATGCTCTGCGCAGGCGCTTGAAGATAAGTTTCTTCACTTTCTGCTGAGGGGCCGGAAGAGTAAGCACGTTCTGTGTCACGGGCCTCGGGGTGGTCTGCATCTAGCACAAAGTCTTCGTAGGTGGGGCGGAGGTGCACCCTGTTCCTTCTCAATTCTTGTCCATCTTCCGTGCTTACTATATATGAACGTGGAGCTACACCTCGTTGTACCTGAGCCTTTCTGTGCCACCCTCGATCGTCCCGGATTCGCACGACTTGACCTTCAGCAAGAGGAACTTGTGTAGATCCCCGATTGCTGCGCTGAGAGCGCTTCTGTACTGCCGGTGGAGCCCGTGGCGCAAAGTCGGGAATGGGAGACCGCAATCTCCGTCCCATGAGCAGCTGGCTCGGGCTCCGGCCATCGTCCAGGGAGGTTGATCTGTAATTTAACAGTCCAAGCCAAAAATCTTCGTTGGCGTCAATTGTTTTGTTTTGTTTTCAAAATTCGTTTAACTATTTGAACTCCTTTTTCGGCGAGCCCATTTGAGCGAGGAAAGCGAGGGCTTGATGTTGTGTGTACGAAGTCGTACTTGTGAGCGAATTGCTGAAACTCGTGGGAGGAAAACTGTGGGCCATTATCCGAGCATACTTCCAGTGGTATTCCATGTCTTGAGAATAAGCTGCTAAGCTTCTTCACCACAGCCGCTGACGTGACCTCTCGAAGTTTTACGACTTCCGGAAAGTTAGAGAAAGCGTCATAGGCTACGAGGTAAGAGGAACCAGCATACTCGAAAAGATCAACGCCAATTCGATTCCACGGGAGGTCAGGAACTGACCGCATAAGAAAGGGCTCACTTGGCAGCCTATACGCATACTACTGACAAACCCGACATCGCTGAACAAGAGACTGGATGTCTTCATTGATACCAGGCCAGAAAACCAGTTCTCTTGCCCTGGCCTTACACTTGTTAATGCCGAGATGTCCATCGTGAATTCTTTCAAGAATTATTTTTCTCATGCTGTGAGGAATGACAACTTTCGTGCCCTTGAAAAGAATTCCATCTACTACTGTTAACTCCCCTTCAAAGGCCCTGTATCGACCTTGAATAGGTCTCTGATGTTCAAGGCTATTGATTACTTGAGCAAGAGTTTTATCACTAGCTGTCTCAGCTATTAGCTGTTCTCGTGTTTTCGGACTGACCATACTGTATTCAAACCCTACAGCATGTAGCTCAACGTCAGATTCCGATTGTTCTTCGATCTTACTCTTTGAAAATGCTCTGGAGAGGGCATCAGGAACGACTAGATCCTTTCCAGAAATAATCTTCAACTCAAAGTCGTACTTCATTAATCGTAGAAAGAACCTTTGCAATCGTGGGGGCATGTCACCCACAGACTTCTTTGCTATGGCGATAAGAGGTTTGTGGTCCGTTTCAAGTAAAACCTTCCTCCCGTACACAAAATCATGAAACCTCTCAAGCCCGTAAGTGACTCCCAGGGTCTCCTTTTCAATCTGGGAATATCTGGTCTCTGTATCTGACAGAGCTCGCGAGGCGTACGCCACTGGCCGCCACCCAGTTTCGTGCAGTTGCATTAATGTAGCCCCTAATCCGCATTGGGACGCATCTGTCGATACTCTCACTGGTTTCTCAGGGTCAAAGAGCGCAAGTGTCGGAGCGGTCACTAGGAGTGTCTTCAGGCCCTCCCACTCTGTTTGATGCGCACCAGTCCACTCAAATACAGTTCTATCTTTGATGATGTCACGTAATAAGTTTGTTTTGGACGACAAATTAGGTATATACTTGCCAAAATAGTTTATAAATCCCAACAAACGCTGCGCATCACTTTTGTTATCCGGCGTCGGAAAGTTGTGGATACCCTGAACTAGGTTTGGGCTCGGTTTGATTCCGTTCTGATTTATCACGTCTCCTAGGAAAGTGACTTCTTTGCATGATAACTTGCACTTCTCTAAATTGAGTGTGAGACCTTCTCGCGTTGCTCGGCTTAACACTGCCCGTAGACGTTCATCATGTTCGGCCTCGGTTCTTCTCCAGACAAGTATGTCATCTATATACACACGAACTCCCGGCAAACCTTCAAGTATTTCTGACATTGTTTCATTTCATTTCATTTCATTTATTATCCCTTAAAGGCCCCGCCAGGGGCATTACATAAGGGGGGGGCAATACAAAGAAGCACACAAGTAGAACTTTTATACAATAAAAACAAAAAACAAAAACATAGAAACAAGATGTGGCTGAGCACTGGCCATACGTAGGAGCATCGCACTGATTACATATTAAATATAGACGATACAGCATGTCTGAAGAGGTCGGGGTCACTGATGAGCACTACATGGTCCGGTAGATTGTTCCACTCTATTATGGCAAGGGGAAGAAATGAGCTGTTAAAAGTTACAGTGGAACCATGGATGCGACGTACACTAAGGGAGTTAAAAAGTCGTCGGGATGAACGATGCGGTTCTAACAGTAGAGACTGTCTGAGTAGAGGGTGGTAATAAAAAATCTTCTGGAAAAGACAGATGCGTGATATTTTTCGGTGAGAAATGAGAGTGGGGAGGCATAAGGAAGCCTTCATGGCCGACACACTGGCAGTGCGTTCATAATTAGAAAGAATGAATCGGGCAGCACGATTCTGAATAGATTCTAAGGTGTTAGTGAGGTAAATCTGGTGTGGGGACCAAATGGCAGCAGCATACTCAATCTTCGGACGCACAAAAGTTTCGTAGGCCAGCTGGCGCAAAGCTGGAGGGGCTGAGTGCAGACAACGTCGAATGTAACCAAGCGTTCTGGAAGCTTCGGCATGTATGGAGTCAATGTGGAGGGTCCAAGACATACGGGAAGAAAAATGAACGCCAAGGTATTTGTACGATTGAACACACTCAATTGTTGATGAGCCTAGAGAATATTTGAAAAGAGATGGGGAATGTTTTCGAGAAAAACAGACAAACTTACATTTAGAGTGGTTTAGTAACATTAGCCATTGATCACACCATCTGGTTATATTATCGAGGTCTTTCTGAAGAAGAAGGTGATCGGAGGAGCAATTTATTTGGCGATAAATGACACAATCATCAGCAAATAAACGTATGTTAGAGGTGATAGAATTTGGAAGGTCGTTAATAAAGATCAAGAAAAGAAGCGGACCTAGGACACTGCGTTGTGGGACCCCAGACAAAACATCGGTAAGGTTTGATTCTAAAGTGTTGACGACTGTATATTGGACTCTGGATGAGAGAAAGCTGCGAATCCAAGATACGATTAAGGGATCAATATTGAGTCGCGATAGTTTTGCGAGTAGGTGTAGGTGAGGAACCCGATCGAAAGCTTTGGAAAAGTCTATGAAGATGGCATCCGTTTGAGAGAGCGAGTCAAGCTTAGTGTGCAGGTCGTGAGAAAATTCAAAAAGTTGGGTGTCGCAGGAATAACCCTGGCGAAAACCATGCTGGTTTTGGAAAAAAAAGTTATTACAGGTTAGGTGATTCAGAAGGTTAGAGAGGATGATATGCTCTAAAAGCTTCGATGCCATGCATGTGAGCGATATGGGACGATAGTTATCAGGAAGGGATCGATCACCGCTTTTGAAGACAGGAATGACCCGGCCAATCTTCCAGTCCGTTGGAACGCAGCCGTCTGACAATGACTGGTTAAACATTAGCTGAAGAAATAGACAGGAGATGTCTCTCGTGTTCTTCAGTATTTTTGAGCAAATTGTATCAGGTCCCGGGGCAGAAGATACCTTCAGTTTATCTATAAGATTAGAAATTCCAGATGCAGTGACAGTGATCGGAGGCATTTGGGAAAACGGAAGTAGAGGGAGGGAGGGAATATTTTCTGGCGGCTCCGTTGTGAAGATGGAAGAAAAGTAATCATTCATTACTGACGGGGCAAGTTCGCCGGGCACAACGACACCGCCCTTATCAACTAGCTCAATGGACTGCATACTAGGATTGGGTGTAATCGTTTTCCAAAATTTAGTAGGGTTGGTTCGAAGAATGTTGGGCAAGTCCTGGTGAAAATACTTCTTCTTGAAAGTTTTAATTAACGCAGTGTACTCTTTTATGCACTGAAAATACTTATTCCACACAGAAGGAGAACCACTAGTCGTCGCTTTTCGAAAAAGGCGCTTCTTTTTGTTATCAATTGATTTCAGCTTTTTATTGTACCATGGTTGCCCAACATCTCCACGAATCCGCAGCAAGGGAACATGTAAGTTGATCAGGTCAGTAACCTTTTGCTTAAATAACAACCAATTGTCGTCTACGGACCGCGACGAAAAAGAAGATAGAAAGACGTCAAAAAATATGGTGAGCTTATCATTAATACCAGCGTAATCAGCTTTATTAAAATCGCGTATGACTTTAGACATGGGCGATTTAACTAGAACAGGCAGTGTGATCAATATATTCATTATTCTATGGTCGCTAAGACCAGGCATGTAAATAGTAGATTGCACAAGATCGGGCGATGATACAAGGACTAAATCAAGGATATTATCATCACGGGTAGGCTTGTCGATCATTTGCCTAAGATTGAACAACATGCAGACGTCAAGAAAGTGCTTGGAATCACGTGACGTAGATGTGAGTAACTGCCAGTTGATTTCAGGGAAGTTGAAATTACCGAACAGTAAAAGATACGCTTTGGGAAATCGTATCGTGATTTCGTTTAGGGCAGTATGTAGTTTATTAACAAAAGAACAGTCAAAACCTGGGGGCCTATCGCACACTGCAAGAAGCGTTTTGCTAAACTGCAATGAAAGACAAACACAACATAGCTCGAGATCGCAGGATAGTTGAACGTAAAATGAAGGCATTTCTTTTTTATGGCCACAAGGACGCCACCACCACGTTGCCGAGGCCGATCGCAACGATATACAGAAAAGTTCATGCTCGAATAAAAAAGCTCATCGTCGTTAACGTCCGGTTTTAACCAAGTTTCCGTAAATATAGCTATGTCGGATTTGCAGTCGTCGAGAAGACTGCATATTTCATCTTTCTTAGGCAGGAAACTACGAACATTTGTAAAAGTAACAACATGAGACTGCGATTTTTAGTTTTGATCCGACAGTTGCTTGGTGTCGGGAGGCGGTTTTTTCATTCCCATTTAGTTATGCTTCAAGCTCCTTTACGCAGTCACTAATCGGATCGTAAATGTAACGCTTGTTATGAGTGTGAAGTTTATCAAAGCGGATTTTAAAGGGCACGTTTTGCGGCTCTGCAAACTGGTATAACTTGCCGCGCGCTAAGCGAACTGATTCAGAAAAGTCTTCAATGTCGGCGAAAGTAGCATTTTTTTAGTTTGTGACCGGCCGCCAAGATTGATACCTTATCTTTAAAACGTAGCAACTTGACAATTATAGGGCGGGATTTGTTTTCAGTGAAGCGTCCTAAGCGATGGGACATTTCGAGGTTGGAAGGATCCAGCTCGATGCCCAATCTATGTAAGCAGAAATTAATAACAACTTCTTCGGACTTCGCCCACGTTTCACTCTGGGAATCCTGTATACCAAAAAAAAAGTAGGTTTGATCGACGGAGACGGTTCTCGGCGTTGTCGCACCTCGCTTTTAATTTAGAAAGTTCCGATGGGATGGTATTCAGAGGGCTGTTAGGTGATTGTGGCTGAGCTGATGCACTCTTCAATGCCATGATGTCATGCTCAATGTTAGTAATCCTATTGTTAAGAAGTATGGCCCTGTCATCGGCCGCTCGCTGATCACGTTGCAAAGATGTAATCGCAGCAAGCATATTTGCTTGGCCTGCTTCCAGACGCGTCAGCGTTTCCAGAATGGTATTGTTTACGGGGGAGTTAGGGCCAGGGTAAGTCTCAATATCTCCCGAGATTAAAAGCAAAAGATGGGAGATCATTGCGTGGTATGCGCAATTGAATAAACATCTCAAAATATTATTACGGTACACTGACAAGTCGTAGGGGCACGACATCACCATAAAACAGCAAAAACCGTTACGAACGTTAGCAGCGTTGCTAAGATAACTAACCTGTAGCAGACGGGAAGTTTGCATGACAGTTCCAGCGGCAATGTCGTGCCCCAACTGGGAGGCGGATCGGGCGGGCTTTTGTAGACCCTCTTCACGTGGATCACGTGACGTCCCCGGTTGCCAGATCCTAAGGTGGTTGGAAGCCAGGGTCAGCTGAAGGAAGTGCGGGCAGGGTAGTGGCTGATCGGAAGCCACTCGGACTGGCGGCGGGTGAATCCAGGTGGTTGTGTCTCCATGATGGTCGTAGAGTGGCGAGCTGGCGGGTAGAGCCACCGCAAGGGCAGCAGCCAGGAAAACCTGTAGCAGACGGAAAGTTTGCATGACAGTTCCAGCGGCAATGTCGTGCCCCAACTGGTAGGCGGATCGGGTGGGCTTTTGTAGACCCTCTTCACGTGGATCACGTGACGTCCCCGGTTGCCAGATCCTAAGGTGGTTCGGAAGCCAGGGTCAGCTGAAGGAAGTGCGGGCAGGGTAGTGGCTGATCGGAAGCCACTCGGACTGGCGGCGGGTGAATCCAGGTGGTTGTGTCTCCACGGTGGTCGTAGAGTGGCGAGCTGGCGGGTAGAGCCACCGCAAGGGCAGCAGCCAGGAAAACCTGTAGCAGACGGGAAGTTTGCATGACAGTTCCAGCGGCAACGTCGTGCCGCTGGAACGACTTCAGGAGCTGAGGCAATTCCAAAAGGTAGTCGCGTGTACTGATACCGCCCAAACGGAGTGGCGAACGTGCAAATGTCTGCGGTCTCATCGTCTACCGGTATCTGATGAAAACCGGAGTTAGCATCAAGGGTAGAAAACCACTGTGCTCCGCAAAGTTCTGCTTCAATGTCCTCGCGTTTCGGAAGCTGATAATGCTCACGCTTCACCCATTCATTAATATGACGAGGGTCTAAGCACACTCGAATGTTCCCGTCTTTTTGTGAGCGATCACCAAAGGGCTTACCCAGTTGGTGGGCTTGTCAACCTTCCGGATGATTCCGGCGGCTGACAGACGTTGCAGCTCTGCCTCCAATGGTTTTCGCAACGCTTGAGGAACCCTCCGTGCTGCTTGAACAACCGGCTGGGCTCCTTCCTTAAGCACCATGTGGTAGGTTTTCTTGATGCAGCCCAAGCCATTGAATACCCCGGAAAGTCAGAAACGACTGCGTTGGTGTTGTCGCTGACCGCTGATATTCGGTTTACCAAACCAAACTGCTCGCAGGCTTGGAGTCCCAAAATCGGAGTACGGGATTTCTTCACCACAAAAAATTCCACTAGGCCCTGCTTGTTGTTGCATGACACCATCAAGTTGGCTTTTCCTTTATGGGAAATCACACCGCCGTTGTAGCTTCGCAGGACTGCAGCGCTCTTTTGCAGCTCAATGTTCTTTCTGGCACGCAGCAGCCACGAGAGTGGCAGTAAGTTTGCTTGAGCTCCGGTGTCCACTTTGAATGAGATCTCCTTGCCAGCCACAGTTGCCGGTGCCAGCCACTCGGAACCACGTCCTTCACTGCACCCGCTGATTTCAAGAATGTCGAAATCTTGGCTGCCTTCGCTTTCTTGTTCCACGATGTTTTTTACTTCATGCACTCGGTCCATCTTGCAACAAGCCTCAAAATGGCCTTTCTTGTTACACCTTCTACAAACTTTACCCAAAGCTGGACAAGTAGGGCCCCGGTGAAAGAAGTTGCACTTTGCGCACCGGTCTTTCTGTTCGCCTTGTTTGTGGATAGACACTCGCCCCTCCGACGTTCTACCCTTAATGACGTGGACCGTCGTTTCTGGCTCCTCCCATGCCTTCATCTGCTTGGCAGCGATTTCGTCCGCTTTGCACATTTCCACAGCCTTTTCTAACGTCAGATCGGGTTCCCGAAGAAGTCTTTGGCGCAGCTTCTTGCTTGCAGTTCCATATACGATTTGGTCTCGGATCATTGACCCCGTCAGCATCGAAAACTCGCACGATTTGGATTTCAACTGCAAGTCGCGATAGAATTGCTCGAATGGCTCACCCTCGGCCTGGATGCGTGTTCTGAAGACGTATCTCTCATACGTTTCGTTCTTCTTCGGTGTGCAGTAATCCTCAAATCTGGCTACGACTTGAGCGTACGTCGCTTGCTCACCGAGCTGGAAGGTGCTGTAGACATCCTGGGCCTCTTCTCCGGCAACATGAAGGAGCAGGGCTGTCTTCTGCCGATCGTTCCTTTTAGCGGTGGGTTCTGTTGCCGTCATGAAGACCTCTAGCCGCAGCTTGAAGCGACGCCAGTTCTCGGCAACATTGCCCGTCAGCTGGAGCTCTGTAGGTGCTCTTAATCCTTCCATATCCCACTTCTGACACCATGTATCGAATAATGACACGAGCCGTGGGGTAGCGATTGAAGAAAAGAGGATGAAGTTTAATGGTGCGTCCCTTAAATAGCCTGCGGTGGCGCTGCCCACGGTGCAGCAGGTTGCCAGAGTAGCCGCACCATTACAATACCCAAAAAGTGTATAAATAACCTTCCGCAAAATGACCCCATTATAAAACCATTCAGCCACACGCTATCTAAAGGATAGTATGGTTTTTCAGGGAATTCTCTAATCGCAGAGTTGTGTCCATCCGTCCGTCCTAGGTTTCCCGCTAAATTGTGCGCCATGGCTTAAGTCCATTTGTTTTATCGAAGCCGTCCAACAAGTTTAGACTTGTACGCATCTAGTTGCATGAATGTTAATTGTGGGATTCTAGGAGAATTAACACAAATGTTAAAGCTCTCAACGTGTCTGAATAAAATACCGGCGCGTACATAACATTTTCGCAGTTGTCAGACGATTAAAATTCCCCTGATATCAAAATGTGTTTTATCAAATGGCATGGAAGTAGCAAATTTAGGGTAATATTGCGTTCATGGTTCTCAACGAAGTTCACGATTGTAATCTCCGAGGGCTTCCATGACCCACTCTGGGCAGCTCGGGACAGTTCAAACGTAGACATCTTTTATAATAGTAATCGATTATTCGTCTTCACGGTATACGCTCGAGGATCTACACGATTCCTGAGTACGTCAAAATAATTTAATTTTTTCTTGAACTTCAAAGCACACGACTACGAGCTGCAGTAAGCACCAGAGGACAATTCTACAGGGGAGCCCTTGGTACTGTACGCAGTTTTACTGACAGCCAGCTTCGGTACTTCAAAATATTTCTGGACCCCTTGAAGGCGACGGGGAAAGGGATTGGACGACTAAGAGTGTGTGCCATTGCGTCTGGCGTTTTACCATGTTGTATACAGTCTGAAAGGTGGCACTGACCATGGTGAAAGATCAGGATCAGTGCAAGAGCGCACACTATATTTTTAGGGCTGAACATTCGCTTTTCAATCGTCATTAGAAAGCTTTATTTTGCTCTGACAGGGGCTTTGTAGGAACATAGCCGCTCCTAATTTCTTTGAGTGTATTGTCGGCTAACTAGTAAGTAGCCCTAAGGCGTCGCTGACATCTTTAAGAATGCATGGTGTGGCTGTCTCGGCAACGAATGCATGCTTCACTGTCAATATTATAATCGCATTATTCGATAAGACTAAAACAAACTTCTTGAATCAAGAAATGTGAACAAAATAAGTCACGTTCTTTATGTATAAGCAATATGAAATAATCTATGTGAACATAACAATACCGATTATCGCGATAGGGATAAAAAGCATGGAGCATTGAAAAGATGGGACCAAAGCAACATTCCCCATTTTCTTCAAGTGTCGTAATGGCGTAGCGAACACTGCGTGTACAAACATCTGGTGGCGCCAATTGAAAATGTATGACTATTTGATGGTTCCACTGCCAACGAAGGTTGTGAAGCCAAGCTTTTACCTTCGATGGCGATTCACGTCAGTCATAGATAAGGAGGCTGTTCCGGTAATTTTGAATATGTAGCCTGACGCGAAGTTTAGCTGCAAGCCGCCCTATTTAGTTTAAAGTTTAGGGACGTTCAGAAGCGTATGTGTTTAACGGTTATACGGAAAGGCGGCAAGGTGGCGCAAGGGGGCGGTGTGCGTTGTGGATGAAGTTACGGAGCAGGGGAAGCCGGGAAAGCGATGGACGCTTACGAAACAATGATAATTACTGGCAAAGGTGCATTAGTAGCTGTTACAAGAAAGTTTATGGACGGAACGGCACGGCTATAAGAAAAGTCGGCGGTGTAGTTTATACGGCGGCTATGAAATAAACGCGCTAACTTCTTGAAATGTTGGCGACAGCAGCGGAGATCGTGTTCGTGTGCGTGACACTAACAACAAAACAATGTTGATGTTGTGTTCTCCATTTCTTCGTACATTCTTGTTTCTGGATACTAAAATCGTCGACGTTTCGTAATCATTAGGAAACTATATGTAAACACAAGGGAGTCGAATCGTGTGCGACTGGCGCACATAAAGAAACAACTACGGCGAAAGCATTCAAAGTGACGTGCCGTTCACTTTTAATGGATTTTTTGTTGTCAGTGTCTATGCTAGTTACCGGAAGAGCGTCCGAAAATGTCTAGTTGTATGACAGAACTACTACTCACTTGTAATTTTGGGGTCTAGTGTAGCGAAAGTGGTGTTTGAGGACGCAGCTTGCGAGACCTCGAGATGTCGCGGACATTAGATTCAATCTAGATTTGAGCGCTATTGATTCGTCCGTATTGATGACAGGTGGTGATCAGGCGCTTGATTGCTGCAGGTGATTTCCGCGCCACAACAAAAGACAGCTCTTGCGACACGTTTTTGTATCAAATATCGAATGTTTCTTCCTACTTTAGATATTTCATCGTTAACTGGGCCCTATAAACGCATAAAGTCGTCGATGGTTGCGGTTGAGGCATCTAAAGGTGACTGAAAGGGCCGGCGCAATTTCAATTCGCATTCATTTTTTCGGCGCTGTGGCCTCCCAAATTCGTTCGTGAATGCGGCTTTTATACCGACCCGAGAGTTTATGTTCCCCCAGGTGCTTATCAAAGCACCTTAGCGCAGTGTTCATCCAAATAAGACAGTGTTTGCAAGGAAGCCAGTGCAGTTTCGGTGGTTTATATGGCTGGTGTGTTCATTGTTATATTAAATTCAATCACTGATCTCAACCTTAGAGGTCCCATGAATACTTGTGGGTGTATTTTTCGATGTGTTACCACTGGCATAACTGCGTTGGTAATTGGGATGGCCATATTTTATGTGGCATGGGCAGTTCTCCCGTTGTGCAGCTCTATGGTCCCGTTTGCCCCCAAGCTGACAGTGTGGTGGGAGTTAGGCACTCGCGGGACCAATCAACGGCCCCTTCAATCCCCAGAAACCACTCACAGCGCGGGTGCGTGATCATATGGGAGCAAAATATAGACTCGTGATTGGTTCAGCGTGTACGCAGGTTCCACCGCACCAGCTTCGGGGTAAGTCTGCGTATATATGTCCTAACGGAACACGTGTGGGAGGCAGGGGAAGCGATAGCATCTCCACCCAGTTAAAGGAATGTGTGTTTGTTTAATTGGGCGATTTGAAGGAGGGAAGACTGATGATTGTGCAGGTCGTCAGGCCGGTGCGGTACAAGACTATTCGAGAAGTTCGGGTCCTTCGCGCGCAGTCAGCCAGAGGCTCTCTTTCTTGTCTATCACAACAACACTAAAATGCACTTTCAGTCTTTACATAACCGTCTAAGTATATCCGAGGCAAAGCGTCGGCCTATGGGACCCCAGTCGACAAATTTAAATCTAGGTCGATGCGTCGGTAATCACAGGAGGAGAAGGAGAAGTCTACCCTTGGTTTAAGTATTACGTATAAAGGTACCTAAATATCAAGTAGGTAAAGAAGCAGGCTAAATATCATCTCTGTGGTCAAAATTAATAATCAGTAATTTGTACAGAGCGCCACATGCCTTTCGTTGGTTTGGCATGTAACCCCTCTAAATTTAGATTTTAATCGTAAACATGTATACCTAATTTATACTTGTTTCACTTGGTCGGCTGCAGATGCATAAGTTGTATACCACCATTGCGGAACTCCATTACAAAAAAAAACTATAGATTTAAATTTAAGATGTATAATAACCTACTCAAAATATATTGCTATATTCTGGAGATATAGTCCCAGTGTACTTTATGTATCCTAACAGTACAGGTCTCGTAAACATTGACTATCAGATTTGTTTTCTTTTTGCAATGGGTTTATTCGTGGTTAAAATTAAAAAAATGCAACGCAAGCAAACTTACATTTTTGTTTTACATCTTCTGCCTGCTGAAAGGCCCATTGAATAGGGACAAGCCAGTTTCGTATGAGTCATCAAAAATGCAGCACACTAGTATATTAAAAAGTTAACATTTTTTCACAATCTGTAACGCTGTGCTAAAAAGTAAAATGAAATAAGAAGCTGTGTTACAATACATTAAAATTTTGCCATATAGCGATTTTAAACTATGATCCTCATTTTAATTCGCAAGATTGTTGGGAATAAAAAATACTGATTGCCACGATTTGATGAAAAAAGTGTTGTGACGTGAGGGATGTAATCTATGGGGCTCTGCGGCTGATGTTTCGCCGCTTATAAGCATCGCCACTTCTCCCCCTGGTGGGGCGTGCCAATACTTGTTAGCAGTACGAGTAGCAGACGACGCGGGAGACTGGTGCGCATGTCTTGCCGGCCTCGCGCCTCTTAAGTAATGTACCGAATGCAAAACGGCTTGGAATCAGGTGTCTTGTGTAGTCCAATGCCACAGCATCGACATAAACAGAAAGGTAAAATATTTGTCTCCCGAAATAGTTCATTCGTTTGCTGGCAGGTGATTGAAGGAGAAGACCGACAGAAGCAGGAATTGTCAGCTGTGCGAAGGAGATAGTTTATTACAATTTTCCTATCTTGCCACATGATTCAGTAGTGCAACTAGGCATACTTGTCACGTTAATAGGGACGTTTTGTAGATCGCACGCAAGAACATACATTACTTTTGCATTGTCCAGGGGAGGTCGTGCCGTCTCTTTAAAGGCCTCTACGCAAAGATGCGTTTGAGAGCGTTTGAGTGCGTTTGACTTCGTTGTGCTTGTGAGAAATCACGACATCCCTGTTTCTTATGTTGCGCGCAAAACCGTTCCTCGAATTTGGATTCCACGCTTCGTATGAAACAGGAATGTGCCAGTGACTCGCTTTTTTTCGACGCAACGCAGTCAAAAGCACTCAAACGTTCTCAAATTCAACTGTGCGTAGGGGCTTTGACGCCGCATCTACACTAACGACTGAACCGCATCCGCAAAGCGGTTACAAACGCGGTTCCTTGAAGATGAAGTACACATTCATGCACAGTTGATGACGAAAAGGAAAAGTTCCGCTTCGCGGTTGCGATTGGAACGCCAGTGTGAATACCGCCTGAGAGAGGAATGAGCTCGCACCCGCAGGGCCCTCAATCTGCAAAAGACGTTCTACGATAAGTCCCTAATCTAATATCCTACGATGGTTCCCCATGGTTATTGACAAAATAAATCCGGATATGCAGTTACCATGTTTCAGACAACTTTAAATTTTAGAACCAAGCTCACTTTGCTTAACTGTCAACTTTTTTCACCTATGTTTGAAAGAGAAAGAGAGTAAAGGGAAAGAGATTTGAGGTAAAATGAGGCAGATAATCGTAGTCACTATTGCCGCACTGACTTGGACGCATACTAGAAAACAAAAATTGACAACAACGGCTGGACTCTAGTTTTTCTATATATTATTAAAATGTTGTGGTTAGCCAATACGAGGCATAAATACTTTACAATGAGCTTTAAAATATTGGACACTAGAACATTCATGGGCCGACCAATTAAAGCGTGTTGGTAACGTTAGATCTATAAAAGGAACTCAACATAAAGTCAAGGACAAGACACGTCACTAACTTAAATAATTAGAAATATATGGCCAAAATTCAAACCTAATTATATTTTTCGCCCAGGTAAATAAATAAATAATATTCACGAGCCTTTCCCTGCACAGGGGTTCTAGATAAATCAAGTATAACTGACCTTAAACCGGAAACAAAGCAAAAAATAACACTTAAATACTTGTAGTCCCCGCAGCTATGTTCAATATTATATTTCTGGGGTTCCATTAAAAAAAGTTATAAAATTCGACATTTTTTGCGGAAATTTAAGCCGATCGCCGATCACTCTTTTTACAAATAAAAGTTTGAGTAGTTTATTGACGGACGTGCATTCATTACGATTCTACCGCTTTGACGGCATCAGTAGATGTGCACAAACACAACAAGGTGTCGCAGCATGCAGTAAAGTTCTCAATTTTGTTGTCCGACCCACTCAAAACGCCTGGGAACAGATGAGCGGTGGGAGTATTTGCGTCCCGCTTCGGATTTCTATACAGTTTGACCTAGTGATGTTTGACCTAGTGATGTAATGAGGAGGCCCTGCATGCCTCCTCATTAACCTGATTCGGCAAAGTAAAAGAGCCGCGGCATGCTTCTCGCAGCCGGTAACTCCGGTTATCTGAGTGCATTGCCTTTGTTCAAGCAGTGTGTGCAACAGCGCAGCTGCGCGCGAAAAGATAATTTGAACAATACAGCATCTTTATCCCTGTCCGAATAGCTGAGACTTTCAAAAACGAGCGAAACCATAAAAGCACAGCGTTTATCTTCAGGCGGATGTCATAGGCTACTTTGTCGTGCACTTTCGAGGCGCAGTACGCTTTCAACAAATGTTCTTACGCATGGATCATCTCCTCCACCCCGGTGACCTGAGACACAGCAAACCTGCCGCTGCGGAGGCTCGCCTCCCTATAAAATGTTCGCCGTTTTTCATCAGGAGGAAAGCCGCAATAATGATGCAACCCCGTGCACGCCATTACAACTGGCAGCGTAACGGTACCAGAAAATTCCACACTAGGTCGAATTTGCGCCATGGAGCGGCGCCACTGGTGTCGCTCCAGGGCAACTTTTGGCCCAGCCGAACGGTCTCATATTTCCACAGCTAGTATCTGCCATATGCACCTGTCGATAAATTTCCGGGAAAGCGACCGAAAGCTGCGCTCCATTTGGTTGAAACCTCCCTTGCAACATCGTCTCGTCGGCAAGCGAAGGCAATGGCGCATGCCGCCGAGTTCATCGTGTTCGCACTTTTCACCGTTTCTGTTATTGGCCTTGGCCTAGTATTTTCCTTCAAGAGGACTGGCCGCTTGACTATCGAAGAAATGTTTCTCGGTAGTCGGACGTTGCGAATGGTACCATTAGCCTTATCCGCAGTCTCGTCAGTAATGTCTTCGATTGGAATCATCGCGTTCACCGCCCACTTCTACGCTTACGGCACCCATATGGGATGGACATCATTAGGAGTTTTACTGTGTCTCCCCATCATAACGGATGTCATCATACCTGTACTTTACAGATTGAAGATTACATCAATATTTGAGGTAAGACTGATTGCTTACGCCGACATTTGTTTTCGGTTCCACAGTTATGCGGGGTGAGAAATTTCAACTTTCCTTCTTTATTTATAAGACAAACCTTTATTTTACTACGGAAATGAATCAATGGTGAATGAATTGATTTGTATCATTTTACATTTGCGACATTGGCGGCGTTGCGCTTGCAACAGCGCAGCTCCGCCAACGTTGTGTTTAAATGTATATTAGAAACCCGAAATTTATAAGGATATTGCTCCTTCTTTTGGAAGCAATATTTTAGAATTCCAAATCGTTACATAATCAGGCTAAGGTACAATTTCTCTTTAAAATATATATTTGTTGAAAAACTGAAAAACGTGATGCACACAAATAACGGAACATAATTATGTCTTGAACTGAAACTCGACCACATTTTTAATAGTAAAAAGACTGCAGCATTTGTCCGCTTTTTTCACAGTGCAAAGGAAGTTTTGTTGCAGTCAACAAAAAGAGAAATCGCCGAATTCAAAGCGAGAGCCTGTGTCGAGCTTTCGGGCACTAAAACCTCGTGTAAAATGTCACTACATTTTAATTTACATAATAAATGTACATTTTGGTTCTGTACCTGCTGATATGCTTCCGCGCATTGCAGAATAGATATCTCATTTTACAGAAAAAAGTAAACGCACAGTGTCAGTTAACAAAAATAATCGCAATGTCTTCGAATGTACACAAAAGAGTCGTTTAAGAAAGTTTCAGTTGCTGTCTTGAAGATACTAGCTCCTAAATACAATGAAATACATCTGCTACAATTGAAGTAAGTTTGTTTTTCTTCAATAAATGGAAACAAGCTGTGGGCGTATTTGTTGATAAATGAATCCAAGTCAACAAATTAGGATGGTATGTGGGCTGTTGGGAGAAGCAGTTCAGAATAATTAATTTTAGACTCAGACCTTTTTAACTATCCTAGTTTAGTATTTGATTCTTATAAATCATGCCCTCTAAAGTTCTGGTAAACAAAAAAAAAAAACAATTATATGTGTGATGAAGAAAAGTGAAAAATCAAAACGTATTCGCGAATATTAAAGTTTATCTTAAACATATTGTTTTTGATAGCTTCACAATCTTAGTAACATGCGTATTTGCCACAAGTCACCTTGTAACAAGGAAATTTGTCGAACGCAAGCATAAGTCATAAGAAGAATTACCCTTAGGAATTTGTCACATAAGTATAACAAATATTTTGAACCAAATTTCTTACAGGCAAGGAACTGAGAAACAACCCCGTTTTGCAAAAATCTGTCGTAAAGCGTATAGCTTAGTCTTGCGGTTGAAAAAAAAATATTGCTTCTCTTTGCTATTTTGCGCACACTGTGGAAGCGTTCTTTACTTTAATGGTCCCTGACTTTGACTCTCCACCCAAGTCCTCTATGTAGAGATTTTGTTACCCCTAGCCGTTCCGTACAGTCTTAGCGTTGGTTGAGTTTCGGCGCTGTTGACCTTCTATTCGCCAGTATTTCTACGGTGATATTATTGTTGTGCTATTATAAAAAAGACACTATTGAGATTGTGTAAAAGATAAATGCCTCAATAACTACGGCGAAAGCAGACACATTTTATCCACTGATCTACATCTCAGCGTGCCTTCACATTGCTGTTAAGTTATGTAATAATTTATAAACACTAAAAATGTTCCTGCGTCTACACTTTGAGAGCCAATCACCGCAACGTACGGAGGCAGCTGAGCGCATGACGATGCCGAGACGTACGTATAGAAAAAAAAAAGCAGTTTGAATTGTGACATTAAGTTACGCAAAACGTCACGCTTGTTTTGCTTAATGTCACCACTCAGACTTCCTTGGTGTAAACATATGTTTCCGTCTCGTCATTCGCTGAGCTGCCTCCGTAAGTTGCGGTGATTGACTCCCCTCGAGTGGAGTGAGAAAGTAGAAGCCCGGGCTTTTTTAGAGTGTAGAGGGGCGGCTTGATCGTGAGTACAACTTTTTGTTTCAGTATCTCCGAGCACGCTACTCCCGTGGGTTCTCCCTCACATCGTTGGTAGTCTATTTCGTTCTCACGGTAAGTTTATAAAAGCTCCTCTAATTTAGAAATTCTATCTGTTACACTAAAAATTTTATGAAGATTTTTTTTACACTAAAGGTGTTATAGATATCGAGATTCTTAATGCAAAAGGCATTGCACTAGGGGGCGTCTCCAAACTTCATGGCTACGGGGCCGGATTAGAAATCTATCGCAATGTCGAGGGCCGGAAAAAAAGAGTAATTAAAGACGAAAGACAGCTAGATACATAAACCTAGATAAGCTTTCAAACAATGAAATTAATGTTAAAGTAATAAAGAAACCTTATACGCTGAATGATTCGATATACTTCCCAATATCTAGCTTATTTTGACATTATACATCAATAGTGACCATGCATACTCTCCAGTCAGAGCGTACGGGAATTTTGGCACTTACGGGCAGAGGAAACGACTAATGAAAATGATGAAACTAATACTGACAATATGCAATAGTTGTAATGATAATGCAGTTGATGCAAAGGTGCATGCGAGCTGGACAACAGCAACGATAATATTATCTGGGAGAAGGGGAACAAACGCGAAAAAGGACAGACACAAATATCCAAACACAGCTAGGTGACTCGAGCGCGACTGCAAAAAATCCACTTACCGGTCCTGTTATCGAAGCAGGGACCTCTCTCTTTCTGATGGAGCGCTCTACCAGCTGAGCTAGCGAGGAATTAGACATCAGTAGAGCAAACAGGTTGTGACAGCTTCCACCAGTGTAGCACCAACAAGGGTGAACGGCCTCCATTTTAGGTTTATGATGATCATGCTCTTTTGCTCTTCTGACGCCTAACTCCTGGTTAACTCGGTAGGTCGATCCACCGGTAATGAAGAGGCAACTCTTTCGATACCAGGTGTGAGGAGGTTTAATACTCGAAGTTAAGCTCTCTGTGTGTACATTAAACTATTGGCGGGCAAGTACTATTTTTGTCTGAGTTTTAGTAGTCGCGTTGAAAACAATAGCAAAACGAATCTAAGGAAAATCACGAAATACGTTACGGGATACACAATTCGATTAGGGTAGTCATAAAAGAACTATTTGATGTGCTAGTGAATATTAAAAGCGAGTCTCAACACAAATAAGCGAGTGGTGCTCAGTGTGGAACACTTCACCACTTCACTTCATCTGGCAACGACGGTAATGGCGTTGTGGCAATGATGTGGTGGAGAAGTCTTCTATGGTCGGTGCAGCCGCCACTGGGTGTAGTCCGAGAAAACGGAATATCATCTTCATGATACGGCCCTGTAGTCCCTCGCAGATGCGCCCAGTCTTGTATTTTTGCGTCGACGGCTCCCAAGTAGTTTTCACCCAGCCAGCTTTCGTCCTCGTTGTTCCTGTCACCTCTTCTTCTTCTGCTTCTTGTTGTCGCCCGCTTCTTTTTTTCTTTTTCGAATCCTGTCTTCTTTCTTGAATATCGTTGAGATGTCAAATCACAGTTCGCCACATCAGGACTAGGCGGATTTTTTCAGTCGTGCACCACTCACCTAGCTGTGTTTGGACATGTACCCCTGTCCTTTGTCCCGATTGTTCCCCTTCTCCAGGGATTATTATCACAACAGTGCTGAAACAGAACACTAAGCACAATGTACATGAGTTTAAAAATAATTTAAAAATAGTTATACAGACTTGAAGCGGGGGACTATGGTGGCTGGTGAGGACAATGTTAAATAATAAATAGGGCGAGACGACCGGCGTTTTGATGCAGTTTCTATAGTTATTTTCGATATCTTCGTTTGTGCATTTCTAGCGCGTCGCGCTGCAGTTTCTTTTCTCGCAGTTTTTGCGCTGGTATCAGTGTGTCTGCTGCAAGCGGGCAGCGGGCCGAGCTTCATTGGTAGTACCGCAGCCAGACGCGGGCCGCTCGGATGTCTTCCGCGGCCCGAATCTGGCCCGCGAACTAGTGTTTCAAGACCCCTGTTCTAAGGGGACGTCATAATACCATGGTGTATTCCAGGCACACACGTAAAGTAATACCGGAATGGTGAAGGCCTCTGGTAATATTTTGCGAGTTGAGAAGCAAATATTACCAAATAACTGTTACATTGTTTGGTTTTCACAGCACCCAGTAATTAAATGTTGCTAACCAGTTTTTGAGTTAAAACATTACGAGTTTCAAATTAGAGTGGAAAAAAAGATTCATTCGTGAAATTCGTTGTTCAATTTCGGCATGTGTGGTGTCTAATTCTCGGAATGAAATAATACGACGTGGCCTCGAGCCCTTCGCTAGCAAAACAGACGTCTGGTGGTGGCTGAACAACGATTATGTTTATTTCGTGCGATAGTTATTCTATGGACAGCGAGTGGGCGATCAGCTGTTATCCCGATAGAACACAACAGTAACAAGATAACAAGCGAAACTAAAGTGCACGACACTAGGTTTCGACCAATATTTCCTCTTTAAAAGTTGAATCTATGCTCTGGTTTACGGGCTCTACTTGAACGTCGAAATGTAGGTCCTTCCGGTGGTACTTCTGGGGCTGCAGCTGGTGTGTCTATATAACGGCTTTAACACCTTGTGGCCGCCGGAGATGACAACGCTGAATATAGCAGCATAATCGGATCCAGGTGGTAGGGTAGTAGTCTACCCTCCGATAGCCTTTTCGGACCTGGTCAGTGTGCCGAGGCACCGTCTTGTACGGAGTCGCTACGGTCAACATCCGTGACACATCCGTAGACTTTATTTCACCAGGCTTCCAGCAGTCTAGCTCCTTGACCATAGTTGCGAACGTAGACTGTATCTCTGGTTCAAAGTTCCAAGCCGCTTTCTCCTGCTGTTCTCCCCAAAAATCAGATGGTAAACAGGCGTCTATCCGCGAGCGGATTTGATACCCCACAACCGATGATTTCACAAAGGCTTGGGAGTTCTTTTATTTTGCTTGGTTCCTCAAACGTGGGTAGCGGCAGTTCGCTTAAGGCGTCGGCGTTCACCATTAAATTGCCGGGCTTGTAATCGAGCTGGTGCTGGTTGCCTCCAATTAGCAGGGCCCCACGATGTATGCGTGAAGCCACCGTGAGTGGGGTGTGTCGGCCGGGTATCATCAGTCCCAGTAGCGGCTGGTGGCCGGTGACCATATGAATTCTGTTCTTCTGGCAAGGGGCACAAGCGATGTCTTTGATACTCCTTTTTATGGGATGCAGTTCCTCCACGTTAATCTGATGGCCAAAATAAATGACCGACGCTTGTCGAAATCGGCACTTGTCCTAACGTAGCTTTATCTTATGTTCTCTGAAGCACTTGCAAACCTTTGAGGTTTGCGAGCGCTTCAGATCACAGGCCCATTTGTTCCTCCACTAGGTACAAATGGGCCGGTGGTCCCCTGAGACGTACAAGCTCCGGAGAAGAGACGGCCTTGTACTCGGTCAGAACAATGCGAAGACTTTGATGCGGGCTGGTGGGAGACTGCGGTTTCGTCGTCAAACTCAAACCTTGCAGATTCCGTTGATTTAATTGTTAAAGAAAGTCTCTTTCGCACAAAAATGGTCCTTAGCAGTCTACGACAATCACCGTACCATTCACCGCAGTTGACCGGTAGGACACTTGCATTGCTAACTCCCCGAAAATCGGAATCGAGCGGATGTAGCACCGTAGCTTCACTTGGGACTTTTGCACCATTGGCCTGCTTGCGCGGTGCAGTTCGTGTATCTCTTTCCTGATGAGGCCTACCGATGATATCATGACCATTTCCAAGCCTAAACCAATGGCGCCAAATTTGAGCATGCGCCGCACGGGAGGTACAAGATTGCTCGCATTTTGAGTTATTAAAGTCCAAATTTCTGTAGTCCGGTTGTCGCTGCTGTCCTCTGTCGAGTGTCCCGTGGCCTGAAACGTCTTGCCTTGTGTGCTTAATCTGCTGTTTTGTTATTTTCCGCATTTGTTGTTTTAACACATGCGGGCTACATTCCCTTGCTTGCCACACTGGGAAGCATTTTGCCGTCTTCCATTTACAGCTTTCGCTATCGTGCTTAGCATTACCACAGCGATCACATTCAGGCGATGAATGCGATGTAGCAATGAAATATTTTTTTCACTGATCCTTTAGCCTGGGAATCTCACGTTATCCCCCATCTTTCGATATCTGCTGGGCGTCGACGTCTGCAGTTTCTGCCACCAATGCCTGAGACTCCGCATCTTGCAACCTCAGTTCGCGTTTAACCAGAAGTTGTTTCTGCAGTTTAGTCGATCGAACGCCACACACGATTCGGTCTTGAAGCACCCTGCCGAGCATACTCGCGAAGTTGCAGGTATTCGCAATTCTTAGTATTTTTCCAAGAAAAGTATGCACCGATTAACCTTCCTCTTGGCATCGGTTATAATACTTTAAGCTATCTCGAATTTTATTTTGTTTAGGGTAGTATTAATCAACAACCTTAACTGCTTCCGAATACCTTCATTGATTGGGCTTGCTGGGTGCTAATATTCAGCAGAGAACTTGTGTGGTACTTGTTACCCAAGCTGCCACCAACAGAACTCGTTTCTTAGCGTATTCTGTCACATCATTTCGACAATTTTAGGCTATGCAAAAAAAAAGATAAAAGAAAAAGATGTGGATGGTGTGTGTCAGGTGTCATTTATGAGACACCCTTTTTGTGTGGTCTTTGTTTTTGATGTTTTCGAATTCACAACTCATAAGAAGAGCTTAGACGTCCTTTTACTTTTTTTTTTGTACGAGGTCTGGGCTAGCTTCATATTTTTCGTCTGAATTCCCGTTTCGCGTGCCACGGTTACCTATATGTAACATTTGGTTGTACTCAATAGATTGGCTTCTTAAGATAACATATTGCGTCACCTATTTTAAAAGAGGCCAGACATCTCTTACTGGTTTGTGTATCTAAAGTTTGCTTCAATAAAGTTCGCCATCACTTCTATTGTAATAGTTTTCTGGCGGTGTACTGTGCACTAATCGTGCCCAGTCTCTCCGCATCCGAGAGTTTTATTCGAGTGGGCTATACAACATATGTGCCTTTTTTTTAGAAATGCATTTGGTGCTGTGAGTACACTCCACATTCTGTTACATGACCTGTAGCCCTTTACCCTTTAGATTGGACTTAATCCATCACTTAGAGTTTACGATACAAATAAGCCAATTGGTGCTGGATAGGAAACTATGGAATTATTTGAAGTAAAACAAGAAAACCTAATTACAGCAAAGCCTGGGAGCAGTAACGATCTGCGCAGCAGCAATGGCAATATCAACAAGTGAGCAGGCTTTCTTTTTGCATTTGAAACATAGCAACACTGGTTAAATATTTGTAATCACATTTAAATGTTTTTGCACAGTTTTTCAGATCCCGTTCTTGTGGAACTGTCTGGCGATGGGGCTCACAGGAACCTTCTACACAGCTCTTGTAAGCAAACTTTTGGAAACCAATCTCCCGAAAAACCTCAAGGTGGTCGCCGGTATTTCTTTAACAAAATGTAGACTGCTACTCCGAGCCTTCCAGAAGACACTTGTTCAATTTTCCCTGTCGGTTTCGATAACATTTTAAGTTTATTGTGTCCGTCAATAAATTAATTAAGATAGAGCTATCAATATTTAAATATTTTTCAGCAGCAGCTGAAACAATAAGTCTGGTTAACCTTCCCCTGTCGTTTCTTCTACATTGAGAATTCCCTTTATCACTGTCAATCGTTTCTGCAGTCGCCGCGTGCATGCGGTGCTATCACTATCAATTGACCCAATCTTAACAAAAGCAGTGGAAAAGATAGAAAGAAGGCTAGCAAAGGGAAAAAATGCCTCATTTTAGATAACGTTACGTATTTAATTTCCAGTAAGTGTAAAGGCGTTGTCTGTAAACCAATGCTTTCTTTCATCTCTCTTTTTTTTTGCCAGAGACGTAATCAGTAAGCACGGATCCCATCAGGATCTGTTTTAATTTTAGAACAAACTGGAACATCTAAAGCGCCGTTCACATATATGCGACCGAGTACGACCGAGAGAGACCAAACTGGTTTTTAAGCCTCTAGTGACGTCTTAGGACCGGATGCGCTGCAGCGGAGCTGGTCCTAAGACATCGCAAGAGGCTTAAAAACCGGTCTGGTCTCTCTCGGTCTTACTCGGGCGCAAGAGTGTGAACCGGCCTTTATGGTTATCATAATAATGTTGCATGTAAAGCAATTATCGTTTATTTGTCTAAAGATCAAGCGTGAATTTTCGTAGTAAAAAACAGTGCCCTCTTAATATTGAGCGCAAGGCGCCACGGGGTTTTAAAGAAGTCTTACGAATCTCCCTTTGCCAACCCAATATTTTCACTTAACAGAATTCTACGCCACAAAAATGTGCGCCACAATGTCGCATGCGATCTGGTAGAGATGAACGGACGCTACGTCCTTTGTGCTCAACGTTACTCGATCCACTCAGTTGGCAAACTCCTACGGAGAGAGCGATTCCTTCTAGTACTCCTCAGCCGGGTTAACGCTGTTGGAAGCGCCAACCTTCTTGCTCGCTCGCGCGCATCTTGAAATAGCAGTTGAAAGCACGGCCGCAGCAGGCAAGAAGAATAACGCTTCAAACCGCATTTCCGAATCTAGGGGTTATCAGCGGAAACTGTCGCGTGTCAGCGCGTGCCTTAGAAGGGATCACGCTGTCCGTGGGAGCTTTCCGACTGAATTGATCAAGCAACGTTGGTCGACCCCGTCCAACATTACTCGACAAACTCAGTTGGAAAACTCCCACGGAGAGCGTGATCCCTTCTCGTACCCCTCAGCCGGGCTAACGCTGCTCGAAACGCCAACCTTCATGCTCGCTGCGGCGCGTCTTGCAACAGCAGTTCAAAACACCGCCGTAGAAGGCAAGAAGGAAGACGCTTAAAACAGCAATTCAGAATCTAGGGATTATCAGTGGAAACTGGCGTGTGTCAGGCGCGTGTCTTTCAAGAAATCGCCCTCTCCGTGGGAGTTTGCCAACTGAGTTGATCGAGTAACGTTGGTTGCACCATCCTTGGTGACCTCTGGGACTAATTCGCTCAAAATCCCGGAGGTTGAAAATACATCCTTCAAAAATGTCCTTCAAGTTATTGACAGCTTAAAAATCGCGCGGCGGGAATTATATGTTCACCTTTTTTTTGTGATTCCCTCTTCACAATTTGTATCAGATAATGCGGCACTGTCGTTGGCTGCGGAAGGATAATAAGTTGCTCAGGTCTGGCCACGCCTGTGCGTTTCTTAACTTGTCCGTTACTATTGTAAATACGCTGGTTCCGCATATGCGAAAACTACACGCTTCACTGACCAAAACAAATATTTGATTTAGTGTATGACGCTTTTTAGCAGTGTTCGGCTTGAAGCCAAGTTGAATGAATGTCTACATTAATTTAGTCAGCGCTATAATCGCCGACAGCATGTAAAAGAAAACCCACAGTGTGTGGATTATTATGTTCACGCACTTGTTGCTTAGCGATTTGTTTATGAGTGTTCTCATTGTCTGAGTTGATGATGCCATTTGCATGACAATATCATTGACTGCCGAACAGGTATGATTCAGGAGACCCGCGACGCCCGGCTTTTCTCAATTCGTCAATGAGAATAGATATTTATTTAATTTAATTATGTGGCATTGACCGTACTGGAGGCTTTAACAGTTCAAATCGAACTTGGATATCCGCTGACTGGCCTTATAGCCAGAAAGGCAATGAAACCTGTGAATGTTTAAGCATACCTGACGGCGGCGTGTCTAAAGACGCCGTATTCCACCTTGCATGTCACCATCAGACGAGTTTTGCTACAAAATGCAGCTTAAATCAATAATAATGAATTTCTCTACGAAAACTTGAGATATCTACGTTCAACCAAATTTGTTACAGAATTTCAAGCTATATATTTGTCATTCGCTTTAAAAGGGACGCAATACGTGAGCGGCCTTGGGTCGAACTATCAACTGGTTTACTTCTGTCGAAATTAACCTTGAACGCCATTTCAGGAATCATTTCTGGTGCAGATCAGTTGATCCGAATATGTTTTTAATTTTTTTTTGCGGCTCACATGATCGGGTACGAATATTAAACCTCGATAATAATAAAAAAAATATTCGGGTCGACACCTTATTATGTTGTTTTTTTGTTGTTTTTTTCGCAAAATACAAACAGAATCGGTGGGTATTTTTTTATTTTTGCTTAAGGGAATTTCATTATTTACTTCGTTCGTACAAGAACCATCTACTGTAAAATCCTTTATCCTCGCTGCTTTGATTTTTTTTTTTTTGAGAATCGCGCAACGGGGACATATTGGCTGCCATTATGTTTCGTGAATTTTATAGACTGGAATTCGCCTCAAAGGACAATAAAAATCATCGCGCCCCCTAAAGCTGGGGAATTTTCCAAGGCGCTAAATTTGCGAAAATGAAGGGTTTTAATATTTACCTGTGTAACATAAAGACGAATCTTTTTCTAGGGAGGACTGAGAGGAGTTGTTTGGACGGACAGCATGCAAGCCATCATTACTATATTAGCACCAACTGCGATCATCGTGAAGGCAATCTATGACTCCCAAACTGGAATTTACAAACTTCGCCCCTCAGTGACTTTGATTTTGGATTCTTCGTCGCTGAGTATGATTGCCTCTCTTATGCTACGAATCCTCTATATTAGTAAGATGCTTGAGGTGCTGACTAGTACTTATTTAAAATGGCGCGTTCCCCTTTTGAAAATTTATAAACAGATTGTGGAACATAGCACAATGTCTTACAAAAGTGAAGAAATATGTAACATAGCTATTTTTCTTAAGAAATTGCAAAGATTCGTTGTTCAATATTATAATTAAAGATAAATAAGAAGAAAACATTTTAAGACATTTTAAACAAGAGTTTTTTGAAATGTCACGAAAACTTCAAACCTTCTCTTTAAGGCACTTGACTACTATTAAATGCTCACTCATGTGGATTCTTAGATCGTAAATATTTGGTAATAACTCAATCTGCGTGCTCTAGAAATCATAAAAGAACCCGAAATTTACTCATAGGCGGCCGATTTATATATTAGAAACTAAATCAAACATTGTGATGCGCCCTGCTTTCTGCGCCTTGAAGCAGATACAGGGGGCACCTTCTCACAAAGTTTTCAAACAATAATTGTCGTATTGAGTATCCTGCATACGAAGTTTTGGAGCGTTTCTTAAACTGTGATGCACAAGGCGCCCAAATATAGCAATAATAATAATGTTCGGAATCTCCCGCGATTAACTATTTTCATTTGTTAAATCTAATTCGAGTGGTGGGGACCCGAGTACGAACCATTAGGAGAAAAGAGTGCCTGTGCATTTTTATTGCTGCGAGTTTACTAGGACGTCTTGCCATCTAGAACTGGACATATTTATTTACTAAAGCATCAAGAAACGGTATGCCCTCAAACACAAGCTTCTACAAAAAAACACTCGAGTTCCTCTTTAAAAACTTAAGACGTAGTTTCATATATTCTGTTGCAAAGCATCAACATACTTCACAGCTCTCTTTACTGTTCAACAATGGGCAAATAGGTCCATTTATCGGCAAACCTCGAGTCGCCATGATTGATTTTAAATTAATCAATACTGAACTTTTTTTTTATAAATATATTTCATGTGTACATCAATTACCCCTCTCAGATTTTGTGTGCGCATCCAATATATGAAATGAGCCTCCCAATATGTACAAGCCTGTAAAAAGTCCGGTGAGATTTTTTTTTTTTCGGCGATGTTTTGGTTAAGGGTATATGAGCTGAGCTCACACATTTCAAATTATTCACAATATAGAGAATAAAGAAAGTGCTTTTGAACTTACTTATTATTTGTTAAGGAAACATTGCTTTCGTTTTAATGTCTACTAAGGTAGAGCTCATTAACCTGTTTCGACATTAAAGTAGGTTCTTAAACGTTCGAGATAAAACATAACCTGTCAGTTTTGCATGCCACAGTCTAGAACCAAACGGTGAGTCACCCTCATAAAATTAGTACATTTTAAATACGTCAGGTCATTTTAAACGTGGTGGGTATAATGTTGAACTCTTTATTTACGCTAACCCTTGAATTCCAGCACCTTGAAAGCTAAAGATTTCCAGGCAGGCCAATATTTGAAGTAACTATTTCAAGTCTTCAAAACCAAGTTGAACCATGCAACTTCCGTGTTATAAATAAGTCAAAAAAATACTTTAAAGTTTTTCTTGAGCTAGATCGTCATCGAAGTGCACACATGAGCGAATCTACACGTACAAAATGTGGTGTTTGCTACATCCGTTTTGCTACCTCCCGTGTCGCACTCTAATCACGCACGTGGGATACAGCTGTTGTATACCAGATTTTATTCTGTACGGGGGTATATGTGTTGCTTTTAATGGTGCAATGGTGGTACTAGTATATAAAATAGGAACCTCTGAATCTCCTGCATGAAAATACATATGTAGTTGCGATTGGGGGGGGGGGAGGAGACTACAAGCTCTTCAATAATTATTTACATTGAATATGTTTCAGCGGTGGGATACCCGAATAAGTGTGACGAAAAGTCGCGAAAACCGCTACAAAGCAATAAAACCATCAATGTCCACTGCAATCTTCGGAGAATGACTCCGAAGCATATCATGTGCACACTGACTTTATCCGTCAAATCAATATAAATCGAGCATTACTTTTCTCTGGCATTCGGTGCATATTACTTAAAATTTGATGAACTACAATCACGTCAAGCAACCATGACGCTGTTAGATTCAATTGAGGTTATATTCATTTTGTTGCTTTTCGCCTGGTAAAATTATTTTATAGATGTAGCGAGTCATTTTGTAGGCTATATATCAGTAGATTGGAGAATGTTCTATATTCCCATAAGACTGGAAATTTACTAGTATGTCCTATATTGAATTTCCAGAGGAGGCAGATGAAATTTGCCCAACGAACGTGCCCTTCAGGTTGTAACGCACCACATAAACTTGTTGAAATACCCGATATTCAACTGGAGAACCGCTGACTCACTCTGACTTCAATTTGTTGTGTCTTTCTATTAGAAATATACCGTTAAATGGGCTTGATTTAAGAATTATATTCTAGGATAAAGGATATCACTATATATTTTATTTTTCGAATCTATTTTTAACAGAAAAGCGTTTTTGATTTTTCTGAAACCAAAATAAACTCTTCAGGATGGCAGTTATTAGTCACGTGTTTCCAGTGGGGTTAGTTTTCTTAGTTATATCAACATCTTAGAAAGTGCGAGACTACTTTGACAGGTGTAATTTTTTTTGTGTGTGTTCCCGTTGTGTAAACATGTGTAAATTAATAAAAATGTTTTCTTACAGTTGACCCGCTTACAATTGAAAATTGATAACCGGAATAATTGGACTGGATTATCGGACTCACTGGTATTCTATTAGGTTTTAATTTGCAAGAAACAATATTTCGTTTCTTGCATTCCTCGAACAAAATGTTCTTCGACGCACATAGAAGAAAAGCTCCAAAACCAAGAGCGTCACCATTTTAAAATCAAGTAACATGCGTCGCCTACCGCCCATTTTGTGCGGTACAAAATTGTTGCGTATGTAATATGAAAATGAATAACCAAATTGGTAATAACAGAAATAACTGAAGCCGCCCAGTTCGCTAACCTGTCGGTTTTGAACGAGGTGCCGCGGCTAGAAAGAATGTGCAGCTGATAGATTTATTTGGTTTATTCTAGCCCAAATAAAAAAAAATCACGTCGATTGTTGGTTGTTTTTGTTTTTTTCAGGAACACTGCGATTTTACTCGCGTAATCGCTAAGCAATTATTGGTCTTTTTAGCCGCCCCGAACTGCGTGTTGCGGCCATAGGAACCGCGGCATGGCACCGTCCTTAGACACACTGTGTAAAATAATAAGATGTGAAATTTTCTGTTTACTTCAAATTCAGTTACAGTAATAGTCATTGTAAACATTACTGAATGTGTAAGGGGCTTTTATTATCGGCAAAATTTATTTAAAGCATCGTCTGTGTGGCAATCTACAAGAAGTAAAGAAAACCATTCCCTCTCTGCTTTGCTGTAACGGACGGGAAAAAAATGTGTGTAAACAGAACTCTTAGGTTTTGTTCGATGCCTGAGATCGGTTACCGGCTACAGACATCAGCGATGCCGACTCGTTGTGGACTTCCACCGTGCTCGAATGAAATTTTAGTACTGTTGAGATTTCAGCGAATTGTTTATGCAGTAAGAAACGAACAAACAGCACAAACATGGAGATTGGAAAAGTAAAATTTCACACACAAAAAAAGCCCAGTTTGTGGATTTCGGCTTGTCCTTCGTCCGTTTTCGCACTGTTCTTAGCTTCTTGGTTTGATGAAGCTTGAACCCATTTTGATTCAAGGCGAATACCCAGGACCACCCGAGAACAGACGGGGTCGCGAGTGTGTTCTAGAGCACAACCGAGAGCTCTCCGCTCACCAGGATCATATCAGAGCGCTCGTGACTCGGAAAATCCAGTTAGAGTTCAGGGGTACATCAAACTGCGATCTGTCTTGTTTTTGTAATAACCAAAAACAAAAGCACAGTCAGGAAAATATCGCTTTTTGTTCCTCATTTTATAAGCGACAAAGAATAATTCCCTCAATGAGGTAGTTTAACAACGAAAGTAATTACACGTCTCAATTTAAACGGCTAAGCCCTATCTGTACATCCAGGCAGTACGCTTTGAAGGCTGTGTATCC
>JAZHYW010000314.1:0-17862 GCA_037355805.1 Ixodes ricinus
GCGACAGGAGCGGGGGACGGTGTTGCGACTCTCTCGGCGGCATGGGCCGAACCGTGTACGTTGTTCGCCTCCTGTGCCACGGTTCCTCGTCACCAGTGTCACGATCTTTCTAGAACGTGGACGAAGGGGGCCGAAACACCCGCCGAGAAGAGACGACTTGCAGCCTGGTTGTGAGGGTGGACGACGACTGACCGGGGCGGCGTTCGCTCCACGGCGTTTATTTGTGCGGTGACCCATGTTGCCCGCCGAGCCTGTCGGCCATCGACGGGCGCACGAGAGAGGACGCTACGTGCTTGTCACAGTACTCACCCTGCCTACTCTCGCTCCTGCCCTCTGTGGCGACAAGAAAAGAAAATCCTCACCTGAAGTGCCAACGAGAAATTATCATATACAGAAGCAAAATAGAGGTTTTCTTTAAAAGCAAAAGGCCCATACTCGGACACGGTGTGCAAGGGCCCTGTACCACGTCCAAAATCCTGGGATACTCAATTTTTCCTTCAGGACTTGGCAGGCACTTTTGTGGCCCCAAATCAACGGGCGGGAAAGCTGTGTGCCCCAGGTAACGCTGGGAGCACACAGACACACCCTTTAATCAATGAATGACCTACGGCTGACTGGCAGTCTTTTGCCCATGGTTTTTCCTCTCAGGATGGGGAGCCAGGCCATCGCTCCACTTCCTTGAAGGCGGCCCGCCTTGTTAGGGAGCAACAGAGCCCACCTGCTGCTCCTTCAACGTCAAAAGATGTTGAAAGCGTGAGTGTGGGAAGGACCCGGCCTGGTACGGAGAAGCCTTCTCCGGCGGGGTCTGGCCGCGGACGCAAATTTTCGCCTCATGTCTCGGACCAGTTGTAAAGTGGCCAACTTGCATCAAAACGTTCAAGATGCAGTTGTAGCTCCTGACGTTGCTGACTCCTCCGGTTTTTCCTTGGATCAGAGGGATATGAAATGCTGAACACTCAAATCAAAACAGAATTGGAAAAAGCCAGTTGTTGCTCCTTAGGGTGTAACACACGCAGAATTACCTTATCAAATTTATAAAATATTGATTCCTAGAATATTGCCTGCTATTCTTCAGTGGAACTGCCGTAGCTTATACACTAATCATGTAGACACCTGAGTGTTCTTTCGATGAGTGTACGCATCTGCCTTATGCTTGCAGGAAACACACTTGAATATATTTCACACTAACTTTCTGAGAAGCTTACATTGCTTTTCGTAAAGAACGCCCTAGTTTTTCCATTTCTAGTGGCGGCGTTGCGGTGGTCCTTCACAAACCTTTTGTCACGAACGAGAGGTGATACGGCAGGAGGAAGCAGAATGAACTAAATATTTATTGTTGCCGAACTTGTGCCAGGAACGAAAAAAAAACACAGTTTCAGAAAGCAGTAGCGAGAGTCGACGGAGGCTGAAGCAGGCGACGGTACGTCGGCGTAACATCTGGCTATCGCGAAAGAAAATTAGTGAAGGAATCGGCAATAGGGCGCTCGCCTCGTTATCTACTATGCTGGTCATCTAGAATATTTGACATAAAATGATCGGGAAAGAGCTAGGGTGAAACTAACAAGGCAAGGTCATACTGGCCTCCTTATCGTTTACACTCGGGGTAAGAGTGAACGCGAATGTTCTTGATAAACCGAGAGATGCATTTTCTCGATTATGCAGGCGGCAAGACACCCCCTTTAAAAGCGCATCGCCACGATGCAACAAAAAACAAAACAAAAATGCTAAGCTAAAAACGCTCTCTGGAAAACGAGAAGTCCTCAGTGCTACCTAGCGTAGAACGGCTTGAGTCTAAAGACGTGAACCACCTGAGGTCGTGGTCGGCGTCCTGATGTTTACATTCCGTCAGGCACCACTTCGTAGTTGAGATCCCTGAGGCGATGAAGTATATTGTACCGTCCGAAGTACAGTTTTAACGGTTTGTCACTGAGGCCGTGGCAATGAATGCATGTACTCACCCACACCTGCCTCCGTGTTAGAAGTGAACGTCCCAACGACGAACGTTGTAGCGGCTAGCGTCGACACGCTGGTGGCGTCGAATACAAAGTCCGGTGAGCTGGCAGACATCTTCGGCCGGTTGTGCAACCACCTGCGCGTCGTCGCTCCAATCGTCAGCTGGCTCTTGGAGCAGCATCGCGTCCAGTATGGTCGTTACTCTCCGACAATGTAACACCTGGAAAGGCGAAACTTTAGTGGTCTTTGGAATGGCCGTGCTGTAGGCAAACGCGAAGTACGGTAAGACCTCACTCCACATCTTGTGCTCCACGTCGACGTAGAGGCGATCATCTCGGTGATGGTCTCGTTTAGTCATTCTGTTGGCCCGTTCTTCTGCGAATGGTACGCCGTCGTTCCACGATGGCTGGTGTGATTGAGCTGGAAGATCTCCCGAGTTAGCTGCGCCAAAAACGACGGCCCTCGGTTTGTTCTCAGTACTTCGGTATACCGTGCACGAGGACGATGGCCTCGATGAAGAACTTGGCTACTTCCACAGCGGTTCCCGACGGGACCGCTTTTCTATCGGCGTACCTTGTAAGGTAATCGGTCCTGTCGATGTTTTACCGGTCTCCTTGCGTCGATCGAGGAAACGGTCTAAGCAAGCCCATTCCGATTTGCTGGAACGGCGTAGTCGCGGAGTGACCAGCTGCAGGAGTCCTACCGGCTTTTTTGTGGTTTCTTACGTCGTTGGTATTTGCGGCACAATCGGACGTAGAGGTGGACATACTTCATGATCTTTGGCCAGTAGTATCTTTCTCGAATCCGTTAAAGTGCTTCGCTGTAACCCAGGTGCCCTCCCGTCGGATCGTCATGGCACGCTTGGAAGACTTCCGTTCGAAGACTAGCAGATATAACCAGCAGCCGAAATTTTATTTGTACAGGTCACTTTCTCAAACAGCGAAGGTTCTTAAGGATCATGCAAAGACACGTGGCACTGCACTCTCTCATCCCTCCAGAAGCTTGATGAATGCACGCAACTCAGGATTGTCTCGTTGAAGTTCTGCCACGTTGTTCACTGTCACCACGCCGACGAAAGCGTCGTCGTCGTCGCAGTCGCCGGTGCGCTCAGACGCAACCTCGACTGGTGCCCTCGATAAACTATTGGCGTCGCTGTGCTTCCGAACGGACTTGTAGATTACACTCACGTCGAATTCTCGAGGTCGAAGACCCCACTGTGCAAAATGTCCTGAGGTATCCTTCAGGTTTGCGAGCCAGAAAAACGAGTGGTGGATTGTGACCACTCAAAATGGGGTTCCGCACTGGTACGGGCGGAGATCCGAGATGGCCATGTCGACGGCAAGACATTCTTTCTCGGTCGTTGAGCAATTCTGTTCCGCGTTCAACAACGTGCGACTAGCGTAAGCGATCACGCGCTCTGTACCATCTCGGTGTTGGACCAGTACCGCACCAAGTCCTGTATTGCTGGCGTCAGTGTGAACTTTTGTTTTGGCTGATTGGTCGAAGCGGCTAAAAGTCGGTGGCAACTGAAGTCGTCGCTTTAGCTCGTCGAATGCCTGTTGCTCTTTTTCTTTCCATTCAAAGTTCACAGCTGCTTTCGTGAGTTGTTTGAGTGGCGAAAAAGCTTGGCGAACTTCCGAACGAAACGCCTGCAGTACACGCCAAGCCCTAGGAATATTCGGACGGCCTTCTCGTCGGTGGGCGGTGAAAATGCCGCTACTGCGCGAGTGTTCTCAGGGTCAGGACGAACACCTCGGAACTTCAGTCCGTCGTAGGCGAACCGGAACTTGGTCGGCTTTAGGGTGAGTCCGGCGGTCCTGATTGCTTGAAGAACGGCCAAACGTCGTCGCAAGGGTTCGTTGAAATTGGCCGAGAATACCACGACGTCGTCGAGGTAAACGAGACAGCTCTGCTATTTGAGGCCTGCCAGTATGGTGCCGATGACACGCCGGAAAGTTGCCGGCGCCGTGCACAGTCCAAAGGGCATTACCTTGAACTCGTACAGTCCATCGAGCGAAACGAAGGCAGTCTTCTCTTGCTGTCGTTCGTCGAACTGGATCTGCCGCTAGCCACTCTTTAGGTGCATCCAAGAAAGGTATCGGAAGTGGCGCAGCCGGTCCAGTGTGTCGTTGATACGGTGGTGCGGATGCACGTCTTTTTTCGTCACCGCGCTGAGCCGCCAGTTGTCCACGCTGAATCAAAGCGTTCCGGCGTTTTTTTCACCGGTACGACAGGAGAGGTCCACGGGTTGCTTGAAGGCAAGATGATGTCGTCATTGAGCATTTATTGCACTTGTTCATGAATGGCCCCTCTTTCCTTTGAGGAGACCCGGTAGGGCGGCCAATGCACACGGAGCGTATCATCGTTTGTAACGTTGCCATGTTTCGCAACTGTTGTCGGTAAATTCGGCGAGGAGGTCTTAGAGCTGCCGTCTTTCCTTGGCACTAAGCTTGGGGTGAATGTCGAGCTGCCTTGGCGGTGTACTGTCCGCCTGAGTTGGCGAGGACTCATCGGAGATCGCGGTGATTTCCGCGGCGTTCCGGAGTTTTTTGACGTGGCCTAGAGCGGTATCTTTCGTGAAGGGCAGCACGTTCAGTCATCATTTTGTTGCAAGGACTACACTGCGTCCATCTTGCACCTTTGTTACGCCCCTTGCGACGCATTTTTCTCTTTCGAGGAGCTGTTGCACGTTACATTACAGAAGAACTTCCCCGCAGGCGACTGCATTGGTCACGTCAGACATAAGGACACTCAACCTTGGAGGCAAGTTCACGTGGTCCACAAAGACTCGGAGGGCGGCTGCCATTGTTTTGAATCCCTCTGGGGGTAGAACCTGCTTTCGCAGCGTCCACTTCTTCGCTTCAAGGCCGATCACGGCACCGTATTTACACAAGAAGTCGATGCCAAGGATGACGTCTCTCGCACAGCCCTGAAGGACGACAAACTTGACTTGGAAAGTTCTCTCTGTAAATTTTGACGCGAGTACAGCACCTCCCAACAGGCGTGATGAGGCGTTCTCCGGCGGTGAGTATTTGCGGGCCTTCCCATGGCATCGTGACTTTTCGAAGGCTGCGAGATAGCTTCCCACTCAACACGGAGTACTCTGCTCCTTTGTCCACGAGTGCCGGCGCGTCGTGGCCGTCGACGAGAACGTTAAAGTTGTTGGGCACCGTTGCAGACGCGTCGTTCCGATGCTTGTCGTCCGTCGAGTGGGGGTACCCGACGTTCTTTGAGGTTGTTTATGTCGTCGGTCTATGGCAACTCTACCTCCAGGGGATGCCGCGCCCAGTTTTCCCGGCAGAAAATGGGGGACAGGCTTTCTCGGCGGGAGCTATGAGGATGCGGTGCTTGACGTCATGGTGAAGGCGAGCGATACCCTCGGCGAGGAGACAGCTCAGGAGATGTCGAGCTGCGTAGGCTATCTTCAATGTCCCGAGGTCGCTCCACAAGGCGTGGTCGGGGGTCAATGGGCACAAACCCTCGTAGCTTTAGCTGGCGGTAGGGGCATCGTCAGTAACCGTGGTCGGCCTCCTCAAAATAGTAACAAAGCTGGTTTTGGTCAGCCGTTCGGGACACGTCGGTTTTTCTCGGTGAAGGTCGCTCTGGGCGGACGAGTTGGACTTTTTTCGCCATTGAGGGTACTGCGGTGGTGTATGGTCCTGTCGAGATGGCGCCTGGTATTGACGAGCACTGGTGGCAGTCGTCGGGCCATGGTGACATAGCTCAGCATCGGCTTTTCTTGCGCTACCATGGTGATGGGAACCTCTGGTTGCAGCGTCCGGTGAATTTTAACGCCGGACGCTCCGAGTGGCTTCTGGAAGGTTCCTTTTCAGACGAAACTCGAAGCCATCGCTCGTCGTCTATTGTTGCATAGAGCCGTAACTCTATGTTCAGCATACATTCCACCTCCCCTTTCTCTGAAGCAACAAGATCTCGACTCCCTTTTAAGCCAGCTTCCTGAGCTCTTTTCTTACTATGTGATTTTAACGCACACAATACCCTTTGTGGTAGTATTCATACAGGTCCACGCGGAAAAGTAATTGAATCTATATTATATTTACATCTACTATGCGATTTTAATAATAGCCATCGCACATAGTTTAGTCTATCATATTTGTTATTAACATGATTAATCTTGCTATTGGCAGTGTAACTTTGCTACCTGATTTTTCCCGGGCTGTCGATCAGAATCATTATGGAAGTGACCACTTTCCTATTATTTTAAAATGGAAAGACACTATTTAATATACACCCATGCGCCTTTCACGCTAGAAGTTTGGAAAGGCCGACTGAAGCCTTTTTAGAACAGCGATCACTTTTCGCCAATTCGCTCCTCGATCGGCTTTCGGTTGATGAGCTCAATCATCTTTTAACATCCCATATTCTCACCGAAGCGTAACTTTTAATTTTCGGTCGCTTGGACAGCTTCCTAGACGACCGAAGCTATGGTGGATGAAGACTGTAAAGAGAGTCACTGTCATATAAAGCGCCTCGCGGTCTGGGATGCGTGTGGGGAGAAAAAGGAAGAAGACGAGTTGGGTGCATGAGCGAGATATAAACCCGACGGTGTTCTAGTTCCTCTTGTCTCGGCTCTTCTTCACCTAGCACTCGGTAACACGACATGGTGGCAGCGGTGGGATTCGGCAACCGGTAAATATTGTCTCCGAGGAAGCTAGAAGCCCCACAGTAGGAGGAGACCTAACGAGAACAGCGATAACTTCCACCTGGCCGGCTCCATGAACGGGAACAGTGACGGCTCCGGCACTTCTACCTCCCCCGAGCCAAACTCGCAGGAGCGACCGTCTTCAGCAAGCTGGATGCGAATGCAGGATATTGGTAGGCACCACTGGTTCCAAAGTCAAGAGAGCTGACGACATTTATTACACCAGTGGGACGGTTCCAGTTCAAGCGACTCCCGTTCCGGATAGCGACCGCGCCAGAATTCTTTCAGCGCGAAATGCTGCGGATCCTCGAAGGAATCCAGGGCCAAGTGTGTCACATGAATGACATTTTAATTTTTGGACGAAACAAGCTTGACCATGACCGAAATCTTGAACTTACAGTCCGCCGCCTCCAGGAAGCAGGGGTGACCTTACACACGAACAAGTGCGAGTTCGGCAAAAGCAGCATCAAGTTTCTAGGGCACATCATAGACAGAAGAGGGATTGCGCCGGACCCCAAGAAAACTGAAGCCATGGCCAACATAGAAGCTCCCGCAAACTTGGTTGAGCTACGGCCATTCCTGGGGATGGTGAACCACCTCGGGAAATTTCTACCGAACATAGCGGAGGAAATCAAGCCACTCCGAGATCTTCTGAAAGGAGATGCGAGTTGGCTCTGGAGTGAAGCCCAAGAACAAGCATTTCAAAGGATCATATACTTGTTGGGCAAGACTCCAATCCTCACGTTCTACGACCCAAACGCGCACCGGACATTATCAGCTGATGCTTCATCGTTTGGACTTGGAGCGGTGCTACTCCAGGAGGACCAGGACGGCATCAGGCGTCCAGTAGCTTACGCTTCAAGAGCACTGACTCCGACGGAGCAGAAGTACGCGCAAGTCGAGAAAGAAGCCTTAGCGATCGTTTGGGCTTGCGAACATTTCCGCACCTACTTGGTAGGTTAAGGGTTTCATGTCGAGACGGATCACAAGCCATTGGTACCGTTGTTGTCAACAAAACGTCTGGACGAGATGACGCCAAGATTACAGCGGTTGCGAATGCGCATTTTTGAATACGACTTAACAATATCACACGTCCCGGGCAAGCACATGTACACAGCAGATGTGCTGTCCAGGAAACCTCTACGAATGATGGAACACCCGATAGACTCTACGGAAGCGCTAGTCCGAGAGTATGAAATGCTCACGGTCGACCTACTCCCGGCGTCTGTTTCATTTTTGGACAGACCGAGGTCCGAACTGAAGAAAGACCCATGCACGTCAAGGGTAATGACGTACTGCGAAAAAGAGTGGCCGGGGAGAGAAACGCTTCCTACGGAAATAAAGGGATTTTCTAGCCTTTCTGCGGAGCTCAGCACTACACAAGGCCTACCAATGCTCAATGATAGGCTTGTTATCCCACGGAGCCTCCAAAAAGAAGTACTAGAGCGACTTCACTGTGGACATCAAGGGGTTGTTCGGTGCAGAGCACGAGCAAGAGATTCTGCGTGGTGGCCCGTAATCAGCAAACAGATACAAGGCTACGTCAGCCGGTGTAAACATGCATTCAGCATCGACGACTACCCACAGAGCCTCTGCTTCAGACTCCTTTACCCGATCGCCCGTGGCAGGAACTCGGAACAGACATTTTCGAGCTCAGTGGAAAGCAGTACATAGTAGTCATCGACTACTACTCAAAGTTCATAGAGCTGGAAGAACTTTCACGAACAAACACAGAACAGATAACAAAAGTGCTCAGCCAGATATTCGCGAGACATGGATGCCCAGAAGTACTACACTCAGATAATGGCCCTCCGTTTAGATCGAACGACTTTCGGCGGTTTGCGAACGAATGGGGAGTCAAATTGGTGACGGTGACTTCAGAGCCCTTACTACGCTCAAAGTAATGGAGAGGCTGAGCGAGCTGTACAAACAGCCAAAAATCTTCTGAGAAAATCACCCAATGTAGCACAGGCTCTTCTAGCCCACAGAACAACTCCGGGCCCAGAAGGTCTCTCTCCAGCGGAACTCCTCATGGGGAGGAAGTTACGTTCAACTGTTCCAACTGCGCCAAATACACTGACGCCTCGGTGGCACCATGTACGCAAGTATAGGCGACAGTACGGCAAACGAAAAACAAGAGAAGCTTCGCACTACAATCGGCGCCACCGTACAAGAGATCGCAGTACGATACCTCCTCACTCACAGGTGTTGATACGCGCGGGCGCAGCTTCTCATGGAAGAATACACCGCCAGGCGGGAATGCCGCGGTCATACGTGGTGGACACAAGTCCGGGTATAGTGAGACGCACAAGCCGTCATCTGCAGCCCGCGACTTTGGAAGTGGACAACCAGGCGGTCGAGCAACAGCAGCCTGCGACTTCGGATGTACGCAACCAGACAGTCGGGCAGCAAAACACCGAAACCTCCGCAACACTAACAAGGAGCGGCAGAGTGTCACGCCCACCAGACCGCTACGGACAATAATGCTCCGAAAGGCGGAGGTGTCATATAAAGCGCCTCGCGGTCTGGGATGCGTGTGGGGAGAAAAAGGAAGAAGACGAGTTGGGTGCATGAGCGAGATATAAACCCGACGGTGTTCTAGTTCCTCTTGTCTCGGCTCTTCTTCACCTAGCACTCGGTAACACGACAGTCAGAAACAGCAAAAGAAAGCTTGGGGTGTTCTAAGTCCTTACCCAAATCGGGATAACTTTTTATCTTTCCGAAAAAAAAGCTCGCGCAAGGTACATTCGTCGCAAAAGGCGAGAGATGGCTAAAAATATGCGTCCTCTATAAGTAACAATACTTCTCCCAACGAAGTATAAAAGAGGATTCATCAAGTAAACGGCTCGTATTAGACATTTACTATTTAACATTATTCCAGAAATGGAAAATGCCTCAAATAGTCTTGAAGAGCAGATCAACATCTTTGGGGAGAATTGGTAATTTATTTCCAGCTCAAATCACTGTCCGCCCGCATTTCTGCAACATAAAAGGAAATCCGAAAGTATGGTACTGGAAACATCCGGTGGTAAACTCGAAGCTTGTAATGCACCCTTTACCTTACACCAACTGAAGATAATGCTCTGAAACCCTGAGTCGGCCGCTCCTGGTTCAGAAGGTATTCGTTACTATACCCTATTGAAAAATAAATTTTACCGGAAAGTTATTTCCAGTGAAAGATGACATGTACTGGAATATGGGACTCTTTTCACTTCAGCATAGCCGGAATTCACCGGAGCTCACTGGAATTTACCAGAAGTCATCGGATTTGCGTGAATTCACCGGAAATTATTAGTACTCACTGGATTTGCCCGGATTCACCAGAATTCACCTGATGCTACCGCGTTTTTTTCGAAAGTCGCCGGTAGGCACTTAGGAATAAACCTGTGAGCAACAAAACATTGTTCACTGCCAAATAAACTTTATTTCACAACAGAACATTCTAAACAAAACATTGGATCATTCAATAAAAGAGCAAAGCATTGGACGGGAGAACAAATAGAATAAAACGTGAAGTCCGATAGTTTTAAAGGGCTCGCCTCATTCAAAATAAAGTCGAAGGGGCGGGCTCTCCGCGGTGGTGATCCAGCAGGAATACGACGGCTGCGAGTCCGACGATGAAGAAGCCTCATGTATGGCATCGCGTGGCCGCTGTTTTCCGCGGGTCACCTCGCAACCACGAACGTCACCTTCCGTTCCAGACCCAAAAACACTCTCCGCCCGCCCTCTGAACACTGTCCCTCTCTCCAGCGTCGCATTCCCCGCCTCGCCGGTGCCAAGTGCACTCCCTTTATCGTGGGAAGGAAAAAAACGGGATTCGTCTTCCCGTGCCAGGTCGCATCACGGGGGAAGACCCACGCAAAAAGAAAATTGGCGTAGCAGCACCGGCGAACAGGAGAAAGATACAAAAAAAAATTCCGTGGGAGGGTCGGTCGAAGATAGAGTGTGTGACAAACGTCGTCCTGAGCTAAAACACTCACGAGAATGCAGCTGCCTAGGCGGCCGCCATTACACACACTCAATCCCAGGTACGCACTGCTCCACCCGAGCGGTCTCGTACTTGCACTGCCCCTGACACTTTTGCCTGTCGCAAATAGCTAGTTGCCGGCGAACGCTGCCCACCTTTCTGGATATTCAATGCAGTTTGCAGTGCGCACCTCTTGCAGGATTGCAACGTCGCTCTGACCTAAAACACTCACGAGATTGCCGCAGCGTTGGCGGCCGCCATTACACACTCAGTCTCCGGCTCGTCTTGGCTTTCTTAGCTTTAGCCGTTCCCCTCCCGAAGATTTCCAGTAAAGTCCGGTAAATGAGTGTGGCTGCCGGTAAAACTTCCACCAAAGCCGGGTAAGTCTGGTAACAAGAGTGGCTGCTGGTAAAGCTTCCAGTAAAGGCTGGTAAACTACGCTGGTTTCACGTGAAAACGGGTAAAAACTCGCCCGCTTTCACCGAATGACACTGTAAGATTTTTTTCTTATTTTTCAATAGGGTATGCTTCAACATCTTCATCCTTCCACACTTGATATTGTTTTATACCTTTTAAATCGTATTTGGTTCAAGGGCTACTTTTCATTGAAGTGGAGAATGGCAAAAATCATACCCATACCCGGTAGGGAACCATTCTGGGCAGCTAGTTTTGTGCCTATACTTTAACTAGCGGCTTTGGAAAACCGTTTGAACGATTAAGTAATAGAAGACAAGTATTTCCTGGTTTCCGCTCTTTCTTGTCCCAGGTCGCACATTTTCGCATTTGTAGACTTAATATTAGAACCCCTGATCCAGAACTTGCATACGAGGGGCGTTCATAAAGTTCGTATTATTGTCACGAAGTAATAGAGATTCAGCAATCAAACTCAAATAGGAGTTGAAACTTTCTCTCCATGTTCGCCACCAAAAGTTAGCCACTTTTTCCAGCGATGCACCACATGCCGGAGGCAATTGTTGTAGAACTCCTCGTCTTGAATGTTCAGGAATCGCTCCACTTCAGCAATCACTTGGTCACCGTCCTTGAAATGCTTTTTCTTATTTGGCCACACTAAAAGCGTCTGTGCCGTTTAACCAAAAGTGTCGTAAACTGGGACGTTGTCCCGAACACCGCTCCCAGATTGGAATGAATATCCTTGGCATTGCTTCCCTTCAAATGAAAAAAAAAACGGATCACTGCATGTGCTTGGCACCGACAGGCGGTGCCATTTTTGTTTCGTCTCCCTAGCGGCGTTATGAGCTACTATAGCATGCGATGTTTATACTATGCGGAAACTAGAGGGACGCACGCTCATGTTGATGCCTGTTTTGTTCTGTTTCCTTTAATTTTTTTGTGCCGCTAATACGAACTTTATGAACGCCCCTCGTAGCTACATTAGGGACACAACACACGTCCTCAAAGGCCTACACCACCACACCCCTGATTCCGACACTGGCTTTCACCATGGACATTACTTCGTTAAATATAACGAAGTAATGTTCATGGTGAAAGTCAGTGTCAGAATCAGGGTGTGGTGTATACACCCCTTAAAGTGTATACACTTTAATTTCCCTTCATGTTGGCTTAAGTGCCCTCCAATACTTTCTTGATAAACGATCGACTACCGACCCCCCCCCCTTCCACACTGTCATCCTCCTTGCCAAACTCATACTCTATAAAGCTTTCTAATTTAACAAATACTTTTACATACAAACATGTGGCGTCGCCATATGCAGTAAGATCGCACCTCCTTTGTGAACGCCTTTGTGAGTTTCGTTGAGGATTACCTCTTCGACGCACCTCCCCTTCTCCATCACCAATTTTACAGACGCTTGACCGATGATGTGCTCAAATTCTGACCCTTGCACGCGGTCAATTTTGTCCTTTGACATCTAGAAAACACACACCCCTTCTTGAAATTCACCTCTTTCGTTTCGACCTTCAGCTACCATTCTTCACCTCACTATCTCTATTGACAACAATTACTTTAAAACTACTATTCATTACAAGCCTTCGGTCTCACAGAGCTACCTTCACTACTGTTCTTTCCACCTCTAACACCTAACTGACTCAACTCGTATTCACAATTTCTCCCAACTCGACGCCTATGCGGGTAATAGAAGCCCGCTAGTCTAACCAGTTGTGAGAACTAACGTCCCTGAATAAAGATTACTCTCGATGTTTCTTACAAGTACCGACAACCACTCTTGTGCTAAAGTTCGAGGCGCTTGAAACGAGTGAGTAGTGCATCGTCATCTGCTCCCAATAATCCATTAGGTCGATAGTCCAATGAATCAATAGTAGTTTTATGCACTCCTAAATAGACCTCCTGACGTGCAGGAGACGAGAAAAGATTCGTACCCTATACAAAGTGTGTGCCCACGTCGCCTACCTGGAGGAAATAGATCAATTTACAAGATATGAGGGGATGAGAGAGGAGAGGGGACCATGTAGGAAGAGGCGGCAGCTAGGGGAGACACTCTGAGCTGGATGGCGCGTGTCATAGTTGCCACGAATCCTCCCTGAATATTAGCTGGCAGAGTTCCTTTATGAAGCCTCTTTCGTCAAGAAGCACTGTTGTCAGCTCAAGGGAATAGGCCATCCATAGCTCAGCGGTTCGTGCCAGGCATGTTCTCCTGTGGAGGGGCGTACCTGTTACGGGGCGACTGCATGCGACCAGAATACTTGTAGATACACGGCTTGTTGGGACAACCCAAGTCGTCAATTTCCATGATCCAGCAAAACAGTGAGATAGAGGCGACGTTTCTGCGGTGTTCGCGTGTCCGCCAGTCAGCGTTCCGAAAAATGGTGGCGGTAGGAACGTCTCGATAAGTGAGAAGAACGAATTTCATGGAACTGCGGCCATAAAGCGTATAAGCAGCCCTTCTCTTTGTGCTCTCGAGGGCGCCTTGGCGTGAATGCAAGCGTAGGCCCCAGGTGGCAGAGGAAAACTCAAACTGGGATAGGACGAGGGCAGTGTAGATATTTTAGAACGCATCAGGGTGTAGTTGGCTTCTCATGTGGGTTATTGAATTCCGTGTGCCTCTAGCCTTTGAGGCCACCGCGCAATCTAGTGTGGAACACGCGGGGTAGGGGGGGGGGCAAGGGGATGCCACCTAAGGTTAGGGTAGGGGTTCAGCTTGTATATTGACTGTGTGGGAGATGGTTAAGCACACACTCGATGCCGTTGAGGGGTAAGCCATTAGCTTGTGAGCAGCAGCGACAAAAATCTAAATTGTTCTAGATTCTTTTGTAGGCGTTTCTTTTTTTCAGAGTTTGAATCGGTGTTTTTGTGCTGTGACATATCAATTGATTGATAAGCCATTGATGTAAATAGAGACGAGTGTTAGTCCAATTACGCTGACCTCGGTAACGCCGGAGAGCACGGCGCTTTGGGAGGATGTTGGTCCATGAAAGACCACTTGCTGGGTTCTTCCTGAGACCTATTCATGTATGCAGTGTAGGAAAACTCACTGAATTACAATCGTCTCCAGTTTGCTGCGCAGAAGCTTGTGAGTGGCCTAACTGAAAGCTTTCGAAAATTCTACCTGAAATAACTTAACATGCTTAAGGTCGTCTAAGGGTGAGCTGATTGTGTCTACAGCCACAGCCAAGGCCGACTTGGAACTTCATCCTTGACTGAAGCCGTGCTGTGCCTTGCATAGCATTTTGGCTTCTAGATATTGTAGAATCTTCTTGTTTACACTCCTTTCCAGGGTCCAGCGCACAACAAATTTGGAGGCGATGGGGCAGTAGGAGTCTGTCATGTCGGTACTGAGGCAACTTCTTTTGAGCACAGGCATGATAGGTGAGTGCTTCTACGTTGGGGAGACGGTACCAAAGTCTACAATTTTTTTAACATGATGGTCAGTATTGGCGTTAGTGTAGTAGAGGAGAGCTCTAAGAGGATTGGGTGGATGCGATCAGGGCCGCAATTTTGGGAGGACTTGTGCAGGGCGAGTTAACCTGTGGCGTCTTCTGCAGTTATTGTGGTTGAGGATAGGAAGCTGGTTTCTGCAGGTGAATCAACAGAGGGTGTCCGCATGGGGTTTTTAGGAGACCATACGGATGAAAAGTGCTGTTCAAGAGTTCAGAAATTGCAGCTGGGTCGATGATAAACTGGTTTTTATCGGTGAGGTACGGTCGGATGTAAGAGGTCTTCCGCAGAGACTTGACAAAGGCCCAGAAAAGTTTGGGTTTCTTAGCAGCATGGGCCGCAGCTTCACAAGCATACTTGTAGAAAACGTAAGCGAGCCGTTTGATTTCTCTCTGAATTTTGTTGGCAGCTTCGGGGCTAGTTTAAAAGGAGAGTTTCCATACTTTCCGACAGGACAACTAGATAATGTCTAGGCTGTAAGAGGAGCATGAAACACTTTTAGAGAAGATTGCATCCATGAAGTCACGCCATAGTTCACACATGTCATCGATGGAGTCGTCTGTGAGAACCATGAACCAGGGTGATAGGAGGAGCAACATCTGTAGATGTACCAGATTGGCGCTTGAGTTTCGATACACCAGAAAGGCGAACCGACCAGAGTGAGGAATGTCTATTTATGTGGGTGCGTGAATCGCCTTGTGGTCACAGCTAGTGAGGCTCCCCTTGGCAGTGCAGTCCGACAGTAAGAAAGGAGTAATGGTGAAGAAAAGGTCCAGGTGAGGTTCCGTGCCTGAAGGCGAAGTATATGTGGAAGCCGAGCATCACCGGATGGAGCCGGATAATTTAGTGAGGTCAAGGAGGCCCTGGGAGTGTGGATTAGAAGAGATCGGTGACGTCTGTTTGGTCTACGTGCGTTTTACAATAACCCATCAGATAGGTGTTCGTATGTGGTGATTATTGTATGTGGTCGATGGATAGTTGCCGGGCCACGAGGAAGGATGTCTGGAGTCTATGAGGGGCATATATGAATACCAGGATCAGAGTATAGTTGCCGCTTCGAAGTTTAATGAACATGGCCTCTGAAGCGTCTTCTTCAAGATCGCTTCAACGTTTGAAACGCAACTTGTTTCGGGCTATAAACATAACTCCACCACCGCGAGAGGTAGTGCGCTCTTTCCCAAGTATTTTGAAACTCTTAGTGTCCGCGATTTGACCATCATGACTTGACGCGTCAAGCCAGGTTCCAGTCGGAGCGAAAACAGTGTTGAGCGTAGACTTGACAAGAGCACTCAGTTCAGGAGCTTGTTTTTTATGAAAAGCACGTTCGAGTATGAGATGTCCAGTTGCAGGGAGAACTTGCGAGGTCAAGCTGGCCGGGGTCGCCGAGGAGCGTGGGTGCACTCACGCCGGTGAGCGCTCTGTGGCTCAGTAGCACAGTCGATCGCAGCTCCAAGATTAGGTGATATGTCTCCGGCGATGGGAAGGAGGAGGGTCGTTCGCGAAAGTTTCAGCGAGCCTGACCGCAACGAGAGGAGCCACCACCCATTAATAGGCAATTCGCACGACCGACCGAATCGCGATTTTCGACCATACACCGTGTATCACGTGACCGTCACGTCACCGATTCCTGTGATCCACGCCTCGTCCGCGGATGCGAGAACTGATAAAGTCGAGCGCCTTTTCACTCAAGGATTTTTGGTGAGAGATTGACTTAAAAAGCGTTTGTCTGGCAACGGTAGTGTTATTGTTTTGTTGTTGTTGTTGTGTTTGTTTCGGCTTTTTGTGGGGGCGGGGGGGGGGGGGGGGCGATTAAAAAAAACGGCGCATTTTTGTGTTTCGTGCGTCCTTTGTTCATTTGGTCGAGCGATTCTAGGTTCCACGCATGAAACTAACTGCAGAACCTTTGCCTGGCTGCTTTGACTCAGGTTCCGGTCTCTTCCGGGTCCGTGTCACGAAGCTTCAGTCTAAACTCGTATAGCATGCCGCGATATTTCTTGCACGTCCAATCAGAATTCCACTGAGCAGGACCTTTTTGTGGCTGTGGTGTTCTGAAATGTTGCGCACGAGAGCGGAGTGTGTGAAGGCATCTTCAAACGCCCCTCCGCGAACCCAGAACATCGTCGCTTCGTCGACAAAGCCTTCTCGGCCAGGACCAAGCCTGTGTCACTGTCACGCCTTGGGATAGTAAAGCTGGTGGCGCTGCACGCGAAGCGTACCATGGTGGTCTGTGTCGATCTGTACGTTACAGCGGGGTACGATTCTTCATCGCGATAGCAATCGTCGATTTCTCTCTTAGACAACGGCACCACGGTGTGATGTTGGAGTTTCGCCGCACTGTAGGGTGGCGAACAGGTTCGGTTCGTTTTCGCTAGCGTCTGCTCGTCGTCACCCTCGTGTGGATGCACCTCAGTGACGAACGAACCGCGGACATGTTGTCACGTGAACAATTTGTCCCCATATCAGTCCGTCGTGTGAATCGGCTATAAGCGAGCGGACCTGACTCGGCCTAGTGGGCCGCACTGAGGGCGGATTGGTCCAGTGGGCTACCGCAGCTGGAACGACAGGGGCTGGTCTGCAGCTCTGCACTCAGTGTCGGAAGAGGTTCATACCGGTTATCACCGGACCGGAGCGTTAGTCATGCTGCGAGGAATATGGAGCCGAGCAACAAATAGCGGAGATATAGGAACAAGTGCATCGCAATTTTCCTTAATTGTCAGTCTGCTCTCTAAATGGAAACTTGCCGAATAAGCGCACTTTGCGCAGCCGAGCTTGCTGCCATGGGTCGTGCCCTTCTCGTCCTAGCTGGAGTGCTTGCAGTGGTTAGTGCCGGCCCGAGTAAGAATCCTAGTAGTCTAGTTGACTTAGATACTTGGTAGTCACTTGGCACTACAACATATATGTTGTCCCGTGTCAAATTCGCCGAAGGACGCCATAAATTTGGCGGAGCGCCGGAAAACAGGTCCTCTTAACCTCCAAGGGCTCACGAGGCACGGACCTTGTGCATTGTAAAGTAACTGTGTCGTGTGTGTGTTTATACAGCCGGAAGTTAGTCAGCCCTAGTGGGCGTTGGTGTCTTAGATGTAAATGATAAATTTAGCCAGTGCAGTACAACCGCTAGCCTGGTGCCTTTAACGTGCACCCCACAGTAGTTATACACGACCGCACGCCGGAACGATGTTCATCAAGGTTAGAGTGCTTTCATAGAAACACGCCCTTTTGCTTGGTTTGTAACATCCCAACTTTTTTCCGATAAATCGTGTATTTATTTTTTTACAGTGGAGCTGTTACGGGCTAGCTTCCCCAGGATCGTGACCGGTACCAAACAAATGTCGACACAAAACTATGGATAGCTACCGCCATCTTTGAGCGACGGCGGCAACCAGAAAACCGTTTGCCGGCCTCGCT